>VZSE01010018.1:7255-67452 GCA_013398275.1 Promerops cafer | reverse complement strand
CTTTCCCTTTCCCTTTCCCTTTCCCTTTCCCTTTCCCTTTCCTTTTCTCTTCTACTTCCCTGCAATGGACTCAGGTTGATCTTACTTGAGGCATAGCCAATTACCAGTACAGTCCTGCTGATAAAGCATTCCTGGATGGCTGCACTGAAAACAAAAACAAAAACAAAAACCCACAAAAACAATAACAATTGGCCAGTGCTGCTAAAAGAAGCTGTATCTCCTGGTTCTCCTTATAGAACTTGAAATTTTGTCAATTTTCACATCTTTTCAGAAAGGAATTTTTTGTTCAGAATAACAAAGTTCTCCTTCAGAGAAATAGTTTGATCTAGGCATTAATTCACTGCCAGACAGGATCTGATCCTTATCCTTTCATACACTTTTAGCAGCATCTTACCTACAACAGTCCCAGACAATAAGTGGGGTGTGCTCAGAGTGCAATGTCTGTCTCATCCTGCTCATACAAGCCACCTAGACCTTCCTTACTCATGTAATTCATTTTTCACACCACTGTTCTTAAATTTATTATTTCCTTCCATCTGGTAGGAAATGTAGCATTTTAATGTATTTTTGCTTCAGTATTCTTAATTTTCTTATCCTCCATTTTCTTTTTTTTAAAGATATGATTTTGTTCTTTGATCCCCCTCTACTTCTTTGCTGTTTGCTTAAAGAAAATCAGAACCTAATGTTCACCCAGAGCAGAACTAATTTACAGGTTGCCTGCACCTATGTGCCTATTAAGATACCTGTTGCCACTTTTACAGGTGTATCTGGTATATGTTCAGATATTCCTTCTTTAGGTAACCCGTGTGATGTGAAAAATCCTGGCCAAATAAAATTCTTACTTTGAGAAGCTTTTTCACATCTCCTAGACAAGCCTATCCCCCTTTGTGATATGTTGTATTTACAAAGTGCAAACCAGCTTTGAGCAGTTTCACATTTTCTCTTCCAAAATTTTCCTTCAAGTAAAAAAGTTATACCTGGAAATTCAATAAACAGCTTCAGCCTCTCCGAGCATGCATCCACATAGCCTGAAAGGGATTTGGCATGGCCTGAGTTCAACACAGCTAGTTAGGGAGAGACAGAACATGGCCAGCATCCTCACTCAGCTGTAGTCATAAATCATCATACAACCTGGCATTGACAAATTGATCTTGGCCTAGAGCACCCAGGAGCTTTGTGGGAAACCTGGCCAGGGCAGGGGCTCAAACATTAGCAGCAGGCATCCTGGGATATGCTTTCAAACTTCTGTAAGGAGGGGGATATGTAAACAATATGCTTGGCAGGCAAATTTCCAGGAAAATCTATTGAAATTTTTAATTTTTCTTCAATTACTTTTCCTGGAATTTTCTTTCAGTTCAGTTGCTATTTTTGTTGTCCAAACTAGTAGGAGCAAGGTGGATCTCAGATGATAATCAGGTTCATCTACCAACACTGATATGAGAAAAATAGCAGGCCACTTGAAACTGAGTGAGCCAAACATGGCTGTTAAAGGGTAACCAGCTCATCAGACTTTGCTGAAAATGATGAGGCTTTTGGGCAGCAGTTTAGGCTGCTGGTAGTTGGAAAACTGTTCTAATCGGACTCCGAGGCTGAGTAGCTGTCACATATGGTAAATCTCCACAGAGACTGAAAATAAGCTGAGAATTAATGAGCTGCTAATTTCAAGACTGATGTCTCTTGAATATCCCTTCTTTTTTTTCAGATTTTTTCCTTATCCCTTCTCTCCCCCTCCCGAGTCTTACCCTTTTCTTTATACAAATTCCTTATCTCCCAAGCAGCCATTGCAGCACTTTTCTGTTCATGTGCCTGTGTGTGTACAATGGAGCTTAACCTGAATGGTACAAGGAGGCATTTTGGTATCTTAATCTACCAGCAAGTGACTGGCACAACTGGAGGGCTGGGGGCCACAGCCCCAGTAAGCTATTCTGTGAGAAAATGGCACCAACTTTGCCCATAAGAACACATTTCTTATTAATTAGTGTCATTGAAATGCTGCTTTCTGAACATTTTAATGTTTCTGCTAGCTGCCAATCTCTATCTGTTTGGCTTTCCCCCAGATTCTTTATTACGTCTTCCAGTCTTCTCTTCTATGGCAGTTTTTCCTTCTTTTTTCTAATTTTATGATTTTGCTTTTACCATTCTGCCTGCCCTCTACTAACCTTCTTCTCTGCTCTATCTAGGATTTCCAACTCTCGTCCTACTCTCCAACACCAGCCTTCCCACCATCTAATTTTCCAAGATTATTCATTCCTCCATCTGCATTGCTAATGTGAAATTCACTACTTTAAATATGTCATTCTAATATGTGAATAGCTAAATCTCTGAGCATGCACAGAGAAACTAGATGTCTTCAGAAAAATGAGGAGAATCAAATTCACTTGACTGCTAATGTGACTGAGAGCCCTTTTTTATCATCTACCTGATTTGTGCTTGCTACAAAACCTTAAAAGATTTTCTTACTTTCTATGTAGGTGTACAACCATAGGAGAGGAATTAAGAACTTCCTAAAAGCATACCAGTTCTTAAAAAAGATCTTGCAGGAAAACATGAATCTTTTTGAGGAGTAGGGGGCAGAGCATGCTAGTAATGCCTGTTTGTTTTTTGTAATCTCCATGGTGCTGTTACAGAAAGATGTAGAATTGCTTACAGACCTATTGGCTGGGTAGTGTAAGATGTGAGTACAGTAAAATAGTATTCTTTTTCCTCATTAAAGTATTATGAGTCCACTTTGACATAAAATCCATAAAACATATGGATTTGGAGAACTCTGAATCATTAATAACACAATGGCTTGTTTGTGGAATAAATATAAGGGAGAGATGAAGTGGAAATTAAATGTAATTGAAAAGGAAGTGAATTTTTGCTAAGATAATATACCTTACCAGTATGGTTTAGTCTACTGGTTTTAGGGGGGACTGGGAGGGTATCAGGGTGTTGGAAACAAGGAAGCTGGATTTCCTCTTCTTTGTCCCATGTGCCAGATCTTTCTTCTTCACTCCCACTGTGTCCCCTTCCAGACCCTGTGGGGTTTGTGCCAACTGGTGTAAGTTATGGAAATGTTTCATCTTCTGATTTTTGTTGCTTGGATGCTGAAAGGTAAGCCTCCTTGATACAAAGATAAACAAAATCAATCACAGTATAGAGATGCTGTGTTCTAATTTTCCCTTTTCTAGCATGAGATAATGGTTTCTGTGTAGACTGGAACCACAAAATTGCATTGACAGTTTCTGGGGTGTTCTTGTCCTTTGGCACTGCTGGCTGGGAACACAGATTTCACAAGCAAATCTTCATTTCCACAAGGTATTTAAATAATCTGCTAAAATATTTATATGTGGGTAATGGGATTTTTTGACTGTTTGTTTTCTTGAGAGCTGCACTACTGAAGTTGAAGATTGGATGGATTTGTTGCTGGTATTTGTTGCTACATCAATTGGCTTTTTCCAGCCCTTCTGAAAAGCCCAAACTTTTCAGATGTATGTATTGCAAACTGCTGGGCAAGTGTTTTCTATTGACACCAGACTAGTGAAAAGGCAGGTGCATTGTTTCACAGTGTAGATCACAAACTGGCAGTACTGTATGGAAGGCTGGCAGAGTTACAGAAGTAACCAGCTGATATTCACAGCACCACTTATCAATAATGGGATCAGGTTACACTGGGTCCCTCAAACTGGTTTTGGTCAAGGCTATACCATGAATTTATACCAAATCATGAGGATGAAGGAATATTATACTACTAAAAATACTTAATTACTTATTGAAAATATGCATTCTATCTAATAGATATCTGAATAATATAATTTATGAGTACACCAGCATTTTACAAAGATTCACAGATAGAGGACACAACAAAAATTGTTGCTCTCTGTTGCTCTGCTGTCAAGATTATAACTAACAAAAACATGTTGAAAAGAGTCCTCACAACCTGAGTAAAATTTATATTTTGACAAAATAATGCTCCTTGAAGCAGGTTTCATGAACCAATAAAGCAATCCATGGATGTGTGAATTATAGAATTACCTATTAAACGAAAAAATAAATGCCAGAGGTTTGGGTGAACATAATGTTTGGTGTCATCGTCTGATAAATCTGTCTTAAAATGTAAAAGGATTTAAAGAGATCATTACTTAGCCTAGGATTAGTAATAAATAAGCAAAAGCTTTTTTGCTAAAGCCCGAGGTGAACAATGGCACTTGAAAATAAAACACTGGCAAGATGCCCATCTCCTCTGGGAAAAGATGGGAGAGCCAGCAGTTCCTCTTTGTAAGCAAACAGCCCACGGAACGCCAGCATCTTCCTGGTGCATTAAGAGCATGTCAGCAGGGCACACTTTTTGTGTGGTTTTGTGATTACCTGTTTAATCATAAGTGATGGTTAAATTCAGAGGCAAATACAGCGCTGCTGCGTTTTTTCCATCTGCTCTTTGAGGGTCGTATGTTTACATCTAAGCTCATTTTTACCTCATCTGTGTGTGTTTGGTTTTGGTTTCTTAATTTCCTCTTCCAAATGTGTCTCGCAAGAATGAAAATATTGAAATGTGACCACAGATTTTAAAAACCGATTTTTCTCCCACATGTTTTTAATTTTTTTCAATATATGTCTTACTGAAACCAGACATATTCCAGCACAAACACACACACACACAAAGGGCAGAATTTTCCTACTGCAGTAGTTCTGGCACAAGGCACTTGCACAGCTCCTCATAATGATCTACTTGAGTGAATGGGGTGAGGAGGATTCACACATTAAAAAAAAAAAAAAAAGTGATGCCAAATTCAGCATTTTGAGTATTAAATATTTAATATTAGGAAAAAAATTCTCTACTGGGAGTCACAGGAAAAGGTTGCCCATAGGAGCTGTGGATGCCCCATTCCTGGAAGTCTTCAAGGCCAGGTTGGATGAGGCCCTGAGACCTGGTCTGGTGGAAGGTGCCTTGACCATGGCAAGGGAATTGGAACTAGATGGTCTTTAAGGTCCCTTCCAAGCCAAACTCTTCCATGATTCTATGAAATGGGAAAAAGTTGATCATCCTGTGATTTTGGCAAAGCATATCTTCAATTGTTACTTGCATCCATAATTCCAGGTTAGGTTTTCGTGCAGAAGTAAGTTTTTTAAGATCATGTATTTAAGTTTTTTTTATGAAAAAAAGCTAAAAGGCTGTTTGATCCACCCTCTTAAAAAGATCAGTGGCACCATAGCATGTATAAACATGGCAACAAGTTCCTGGAATTCTCCCATATGGAATACAAACAGCCCCATTCCTCCAGTGTATGTAACTGGTGTTTAGGCCCCATGAAGTTAAAGGCATCGCTTGCACCCATCATCTATTATTTATGCCTGGTGCTATTTAAAAGAAACACACACTTGAGAGCTTAAAAACGAGGTCTCTAAGGGAGCTGAACACCAGAGGAAGGAGCCCCACTACCCTGTAGTTCCTGCAGGCACTTGAGGGCTTGAGGAAGCCAAAGGCACAGGTTTTTGGCAGCCATGGCCACTGGGCCGGAGCGGACCAGAAGCAGCAGCAAGAGGAGTTCACTCCACCATCTCTAAGGATTGTAGGGCAGGAGGAGCTGGTTTATCCCAGTCTGGCTAACCCATCATCTTGGGTCAAGGACTGCTGAGTTGCTGTGCTCACCCAAGAGTGAGTCTAAGGGGAAGGACCCCCATGAACACGGGCCCCGCACAGAATGTATTGGCAAAAACCTGTGGTTCTTCTCAGAGCAGGAGCTCTCTGGTTTCTCACATGGAAATCTGAGCCCGAGTTTTCAACCTTGTTTGGCTTTTCAAGAAAAAAGTGGGTTTGTTTCCACTTCCTGCAGGATTCTGAGCATCTGCTGGTGCTAGAGAATCACCTCTAGAAGGGTAACCAAAGAAGCATTGTTGTAATGCTTGGGATCTGGTTTGGAGAAAGGCTGCATTTATTTCTGCATAGAAAAGGTTCTTGGGAGGCTCATGCTTGTGACTTGCATACAAAAGTGGGGATATGCTGCCTTGGTGTAAAAGTGGCTTGTACTGAACGTCTGCACTGGGCACATCAGCACCAGGAACTGCATCCAGGACCAGCAATTCCCTGTCCTCAGGGCCAAGTGATGCAGAACAGTTGTATTTGTGCTGCTCTGCACCAGCCTCCCACTGACCGCTCCACTTGGCTTCCCGTGCTTATCTCCACACTGCTGAAACCTGATTATTTTCTGCAGGTTTCTCCTTGAGTTTACAGCATCTGAAATACAGTGAGAATCGTGCTGTACCATGGATGTCTTTATAGCCCAAAACTGAGGTACTTCATGGGAGCCATAGGACCTGCAAGGCAGCAGAAGCACTTGGGACAGTGGTGAGAAAGTGTGTTTGTTTCAGAGGGAGTTTTGTTTATATTGCTTAACCCTGACATGGAACAGAGTAGCAATATATTTAGATTATCCCTACAGCAAAAAAACCCCAACAATTTTAAACCTCCCTGAATTCAAAATGCATCTTTTCCTAAATTTCAAGTGACAGATGGGAGGCTGTGTTACCCTTCTGGCTGTGAGGGGGCCTCTGAGGGTGTCCAGGCTCTGCAGTAATAAGGCTCTGAGTAACCTCAGAGGGGTGTCTGGCTCTGCAATAATAGTCTGAATGCAACAGTGCTTTGGTCACCGTTGCTCCCCTTCCCCAAAATTGCTCCTATTTTAGGCTGTCAATTTACAGACTTAAACCATGCTGGCTATGTAATGGATACATATACTCCCCAAGCAGATAATGTTTTCAGATAGGAGATCTCATCCAGTTTCTGAGCCCATGCACCTGGGTGACAGTGGCGTGACAATGCATAACAGCAGATTTTGGATTACCCCTAATAACTTCTGTAACTGGGTGTTTTAGCTACCCCAAACCAAGGAAAAAGCACAGAACTTTTTGCATTCCATGAAAATGGGTAGATCTCCTTTTATTTTTGTGTATGTGTGTGGCACGTTTGTAGTTTCTAAGGAACAAGTCAGTGGAATGCTGCTATTATGCTCATGGAAACAAATTTATACTTTCCACATGTGTCTGATCCTATGGATTAAGAGAAAGTTTTAACATATTATTTTTTTTTCTGTTAAATTCAAACAGCCACTTGTTTGTTGTGTTGTTTGTTGGGTTTTTTTAATGCAACAGAATAATTTCCCTATTTATATTCTGCATTTCATATCTGAAGCTTTTGGTGTTAAGTATGCGTTTTGTGTGTGTGTTTTACAATGACTGCCCCAACACACACACTCCACATATGTTTCCTCTCCTGATTTGAATAGAAATCTAACACTGCAAGTGAAGTACACTGAACTACTGTTTCACAAGCTGTCATTTAAGTGATAGATGGTAAATTGGAATTTTGCCATGCAAATTAGTTAATGCTCAGATGAAGCCAGTGTTTAACTATTCAAATAAGATCTCAGTCTTGATCAGCTGTTTCAGCTTATATCTCCAGTGAAGCAGACAACTAGCTTTCAGCTGGAGCAGACAACTGGAACTCCACAAAACCATCAACTCTGCTCACTTAGAGCCATCTCAGTAGATCAAATGATGTTCAAACAGCACTGATCTGTAGCTATCAGCTGGAAACAGCCAAAGATGCTGTTTCTTCAGGCAAAAAATTGTGATAGTTGGTAGTATTTTGAAGGAAAAATTTACATCTCTGGAATCCACTATATCCAGAAATGTAAAAATACAACAAACTCACAGTGTGACCTTTCTTTTAACAAGAACATATGTAAAATTCACACACAGAGAATAGTATATTTAAAATCTTGGTGGGAGCCAGGAATAACTCCTATAGAAAAGTCCCTTAAGCCTACACTTTAAATGCATGTAACCTTTTTTCAGCAGTTTGCTACTGCTTTTGTGCACAGGAGACCTTTGAAATCTGGGAGGAAGAAAGCCTCTTGGCTAGACAAAATGCCCTGTCTTTACTCAAGAAAACTCCACGCTGTTTCACATTTATAGCACTCCATTTCAACTTATTTTTCTTGGATTCCTTAGGGAAATTTCAACCTGTCAAGTAACTGAGAAGGAGACATCTACAGAGCCAGTCCTGCTCCCTCACCTGGAGACTCGCAGCAGCCCTGCTTATCCCTGAGAGGTACCAAAGTCTTAATAAGGATGGGGGGAAGGAGAGCATCTTTCCCACAGCAGATCTTCCTCACAGCCCTTCACTAGAGTCTCCTGGAAATTATTGCCACAGTCTTTTGGAGGTGAGGAATAACTACAGCTGAATTTAACTGCTCCTGGCTCCTCACAATCATCCTCAGCAGTTCCAGTGTTTGCCTTTCTCACGGGCCAAAGTGACAGCTGCTTTTCCAGCTAAGGCACTTGATCCTGCAGTACAGATGATAGTGCTGGGAGTTCACAGCACGCTGCAAGCGATGACGGATGATGGGAGTACAGCAAAAGTGTTGTGCTATTTCAAGAAAAGAGGGTACAGAAAAAAGGGGTTTCTCTCCAGTGCAAAAAAAAAATAATGGAATCTCATCACCTCTGCCTCCAACAGTGTGAGTGCCGCTCTGCATGTGACAGTAAGGGTGACGTTTTCTCATCAATGCTGCTTTTTTCAACCTCCTCAAAATACATCCAAACTTTCTCTAGAGAGGTTTGTAGCACGTGTCTTCTAAAATTTTGAAAATATTGCACACAGTAGAGATGCACCTGGTCTTAAGACCCTCAAGACAATATCAAAAAGTTAGATGCCACAGAGTCTGGCAGGGACAGAAGGACCAGTCCCACCCACTCGTTCTTCCTGAGGTGATGCATGTGCTGGCTGCCTCAGCTACTGTCAGATACAAGCTAAAGAAGTTGCTGAAGAAAGACAGAGTGATGGATTCTCCAAAAGAAGGAACTACTGAGGGAGCAATGGTAGAAAAAATGAAACTGGGTTTGAGAGGTCCATGAGTGGGCAGAGAAATGGGAGGAGGAAGCCAAAGAGTGGGAGAAGCACCAGAAGAAAGGACTTACAGAGTGTGGGATTGCAGGAATCAGCTCCAGGTTTTGTAAGCCTCCAAGGGGAGGGAGGAGACAAAGCAAATGATGCTTGGAAGGGTACACTGAACTCATTTTAAAAAGGAAGGCTGTTAGTTTATATAGTTAGCAATCATAGCAAAGTCCTTTGAACAATTATTTTTTATGTAGTTTTATGTGTATATGTATGGAAGGGGCCATTTTCCTGTTCACTAATGTGTATTCTCATCACATCCCATTCTTTATAGGCATCTTAACAGCATCTACACTCTGAAGACATCTGCTGAAAGTGATGTAGGTACCCAAATCAGTTTGGGCTAGCCTGGCATTTCTCCCAGTGTTCTGACTCAAAGAAGAAATGTGTTGCTATCGTTTGCAAGATGTTCACAAAGCAACTCTGTACAAAAGGAGACTGTACAGCGTGCCACCATTTGAAATTTCTTTACAGTGTTTTTCCACTAAAACAACAAACCTTGGCAGCTACCATCTACTCTTTTCTGATTTACAGCCAGCCAATTATATCACTTAGAATGCACTTAATTAACAAGGATGCAAGTTCAAGGCACTGCCTTTGTGTAGTTCTAGTCGTGCCTTAGGAAAACCTTACTATTGTCTTCCCTTCTGTGTGTTTATTTCCTCCACTGTTTTTGTTAATTCCTCCTACATGCAATAGCTCCCTTGCAAACATTAATTTAACAGTGACCTCAGAGTGTTCTGAGTGCCTTCTAAAAGTCAGATATTAAAAGAATTCAGTTGCTTCAATCTCTTAGTGTGACCTTCAGTCACAAGAATAGCTCTGATAGTTTGAGTGGGAAGATCTGCAAGAGTGAAAATTGCTCCAGTGAATCTGGGCCTGACAAACCATATTCTGTTTTTGTGGATTACCAGATGGAAGAGCTACTGTAAGGTCTGCAGTCAGAAGGGCAGACATGCTGGCTGTAGAGGGGATGGAAACAATGGGATGGCCTTTGGCACGGTCTAACCATCCAAGCACAACCAAATGACCTTGCTGAGCATTTATGATGCACTGAGCCCTAGCAGCAGCCTGGTTTCTTTGTTCTCAAACCATAACTGCTCTATCTGGTGGGGTGTGTCACCCTCTAAAGCTCAGTAGAGAGAAGGCTCGCTGGGATTTAGGTGGCTCTGCACACAAATATACACAGAAACACACAAGCATCTCGTGAACTGTGTTGGAATTGATGCCTGACATATTTAGTCACAATGTTTACAGAAACTAGGATGTGGTTCAAGATTGTGATGCAAATATCACAGTTTCAGAGTGGCTCTAGATGAAAGGCTTTCCCATTATGATGTTTTTTCTCTTGGTGAAGATGTAATAGTGATAAATTTCTTATGGCACAGACATTTTTATACTTAACAAAGTGAGTGCCACAAAGCACAAGTTTGGAACTTCATTTTCCTGCAGTTTCAGTAAAAGCAAGATCATAGATTGTGAAAAACAAAGCACAGATAGATGTAGTGATTGTTACAGAATTTAGGAAACCAATGAAATTAGTGCGATTCAATATGATTTACTGAATCAAGAAGTTTAAGATTTTGCATTGAGTCCTACAGATAAATTAATAAAAAATAAGAGGTTTGCTCTTTATATATCTCTTTTACAAAAATTTTATTTTCTCTTAAAATGTTTGTAAATATGTGCTTTCCTGCTCTGTCTTGTCTGACACATCTGACATCCATGTCACTTAAGATATCAATTTTGCAGTGGGAATTCTGCTTTTAACTTTTCAAAAGTATGTTCAAGACTTTCTGATTTAAACCCAATTCTCCTGCCTCTAAATAAGATTTAAGTATTAAACACTCTTAATCAAAACTGTATTTTCCACAGGGGGTCCCTGGCCAACTTTTTCTTTGTGCCTGTTCAGATTATATCACAGTGGCCTCAGGCCCTGTCTGGTGACTGCCATAGGAAAATATGATAACAGTAATAAATTTCAGCTATGCATCCAATCCCCCACGAAACCTTTCATTAGTCTCTCTCCCTGCTGTAGCACTGCAATGGGAATGCCAGATTGAGAGCTGCCAGGAGGAGTAGAAACTAAAGTCTTGGCAAGAGCCACAGAAGTGCTTGACAGTGGATGGTGGCTGGGGTCAGGGCATAGGTGGTTGGCAGTGGTGCTGCCTCCATGGGGTTTGCTTTGCAGGTACTCCAAGCAGAGACCACAGACACACTGTCTGACCCTCATGGTTTTGTCTTCTTCCCCTCTGCCCCACAGCAGTAAGTACAATATTCACTGACTCTGTGCAGACATCAGAATGGGTAAGGCTGGAAGGGAACACTGTCCAACTTCTCTGCTCAAGCAGGATTATCCTAGAGCTCATTGCACAGGATTGTGACCAATGGTTCTTGAATATTTCCAGTGAGGGAGACTCCACACCCTTTCTGGACAACCTCTTCCAGTGTTTTGTCACTGCACAGGAAAGAAGTTCTTCCTTATGTTCAGGTGGAACTTCCTGGGCATGAGTTCCTGCCCATTGCCTGGCACCACCAAGCAGAGCCTGGCTCCATCCTCTTGACACCCTGCACAGTTCTACCTCCTTTGTGCTGCTCGTCTTCTCCAGTTGATGTGCCTTAGGAAAGAGCAGTGTGAGTCTGAAGATGTTATTTTCATGAAAGATGCTAATAACACTGTTAAAAACACCAATGAACTTTCAGATGAAAAGTATAAGCTGCGTGAAAAGCATATCCTGAAAATAATTCAGGTGCTGGTTTCTTTCTTTGTTCTTGACACCTTTATTTTGTCTTCAGCAGCAAGAACACTCTGCAGTGTGAAGTTTTCCTTTGTTTGCAGCTGCCTTCTGTACCATTTTTCTTTCATGTAGCCATACCCAGCAGAACAAATCTGTTTGCAAGTAAAGGAGGGAAATAGACTGGATAGTTTTGGTTTTAAGCTAAATGTTTTCAGAAGTCCAAGTGTCATAAACAGTGCAATTTTAGGATCAAATATGACCTCATTTTATCTCATTAAAAGGTTCAATCAATTGATTTAGGGCGTCTTCTTCTATGCTTGCTTTAGAGGTATTTTCTCAACAGATGAACATGACACTTTTCTATTTTATCTAATGTTTCTCATGAAGACTGTAGTAGTATGATCAATTGTCACTAGAAATAACTTTGAATTTTCTCATTACTGCAAGACATTAAGATGTCAGGATATGATTTACCACGGCAAGTGTCTTTTATGTCATCTATTTTTCAGAAATCCTGTGACTAGTTTAAATTTCCATTTCCCTGGCATTGTATCTGTGTTTGTAGGGAAACAAAGAAAGAATTGACTAACACACTGAAAGCATTAAGCATTTGAAGCTACCGTGCTAGGTAAATACAACAGCAGCACAGAGCACCACATGAAAACGAAGCTACCACCTGGAAGAGAAGGAGAGAAGAGCTTAGGCTATTAGCACAGTCTTTGAAACCGTTTTGTCAGCAAAATACTCTGCTTTAGTTTGTCTGCAAAGATAAGGAATGACATGAAAGTGGAAAAATTAGAATATCCAGACATCTTAAAAGTCTGAAAATATGCAATGTATTTCTTCTGGTCTTTTGCATCTGATATAACTTTTGTTGACTTCCTGGCAAACAGGAATTTTCCCCTGTACAGCTTGATTAATAGAAGTGCGGTGAATGGCCATGTAAGAGTCAAACCATACCCATGGGTTAGCACACACCATACGTCCATTCCTCTGGAGTGGCTGCACTGAAGATTCCTCATGCTGCTGTTTGCTGGAGGAGGGCTCTGAAAGATGAGGTTGGTGGCAACTGGTGTGCCTACCACATCAGCTGCATGATATTTAACTGAGTTCACACAGGTAAAATGCAGTGGTGTGGAAGGAGTCAGGTAGGATTGGTGTTATTCATATCCACAAGTGTCTCTGAGGAGAAAAAGTTTAAATGAGAGAGTTACTTCTTGTTGTAAACTCAGACCTCAATATCTGCAAAATCTCTTGCTGATTGCAAACCAAGTACACTCTGTTGCTCGACAGTCTGGTATGTTCCAATGGGCACCTTCTTCAGCATCACAGCCGTGAAGCTGTTCTGCCTGGCTGCCTGGAGTGGCATCCCTCCTGTCTGGGCATGTGTGGAGAGCTGCTCTGCCAGTGGCAGTGCTGGCCAACCCTTCTGGAAGGGGACTCAGTGATTTCAGTCGCTGGGCAAGACAGAGGTGGCTGTGGCAGTAATAAAGAGAAGAGTGTTGTTCCTGGCACCCAAAGGTATTTTACCAGGGGGGTTTCATTTAAGGAATAGGCAGGGGCACTGGTGTGTAGTGGGATGCTGCACTCATGTGAAACCAATAAACAGAATTTCTGTTCAGGGTGACTTTCAGAAAGAGGAGCTCAAGTGCTGTTAGTTTTCTGTGACTATTTAGCAATTAACTCAGCAATGAATTTTCATAGCTACCTCTGTGAATTGCATATCTGCTTTATTTTATCAGCCAAAGAATTTAAGTCTAAAACCACTGGCAGGACCTTTAGAACCTGAGCAAAGCATTATTTAAAATAATTTAACAGTTTCCCAGTTGAAAAATAGACTCATAGAATTTAGGATTAATAGGGAAGCCAACTTTGTCACCAAAATATAAAGCAACTAAAATAGCACAGAAACCTCCTGGAACACAGAAGGTTGTACCCTTAACTGGGTTGCAGGTGTACCTCAATGACTAATGGATTGCTCTGGATGCTGCTTGCATAGCAAGTTTCCCCTATAGCTGGTGCAGAAAATGGCTTTCTGTCCCTAGTGTCTGTTTTGGTGAGACTGCACAGCCACATGTGGAAACAGACACATAAACCATGGTGGAAATAGTAACTGAATGATGAAAGGATACACCACAGTGCAGTGTATCCAGAAGAAAGGCTGGGTCAGATCTCTGCTCTCTGACAAATAAGGCAGCCTTAGCAATTGGAACAAAGTAATATTTCCTTCTGAAACAAAAGTGGACTTAAAGGGCACCTTCAGGTTGCTTCTGTCCACCTGATTCTCACCCAGGAATGATGACTGCAGTGTTTGTCATGGAGCAACACCTACTGCACAGCATGGAGAGAGAACATTTGTTGCTTACTTGGAGCTGCACAAATTGACCCGCCAAAAGACCACCTGGGATAGTGAATGTCTTAATATGTTTCACTTGCTTTTTATTTTCTCCCTAACACTTAACTTTTTCTCATAAATACCACATGGAAAATAAAATCTCTCTCTTTACATAATTTTAGTGTTAATATGGCCCTGAACAATTATTTTGTAATGTACATTTCAAATTGTTTAAACAGTCTGAAATACTGTGATCCTTTGATGACTCTCTGGATATATTTAGTTGGCCTGAAATATGGCCAAATGAACAATTGAGACATATTTGGGGAAAAAATCAGCTATTAAAAGAGAATTAGAGTGTTACTATAGTTAAATATGGAAGAGTCTTGCAGAATATCAAAGCAGTGCATACACCTCATATATTGCTCATGAGGAGTTTTGCTTGCTGTAAAAGTGCAGGACAGTGAGTCAGTCACCTACCAAAATTAATGGGTAATACTGCTCTTGGATAGGACATAATTAATGCACAGCCTTCTGTTCCCCTTACCCCCTTGAAATATCCCATAGAGGTTGGGTGAAAGTCTCTCCTTTCTAAAGCCAGTGAGGAACTGGGGCTATATTGTGAAACACTGGTGTGGGTGCTCTTTTTGCATGGTCTCTGGATGATAAGGACACTCAGGATGCTGTTCAGCATCCTTTATCTGAGAGGATTTGAACTGAAACCTCCCAGGGGAGTGCCCTAATTAGCACTCTGTGGGCTAGGCTGAGGCTTCACACTCATTACCTTTTGTTGGAGCTGCTCTGATGTCTGTCAGATTTTATGTTTACAGAATTCATGTTTAAGCACCTGTACATGTCCTGACCATCAGGCCAGATGGTTAAGGTGTGATGTGAGACTGCTGCCTCATATCAAGGTGTGTAGGGGATTATTCTGCTGGAAAGTTTGGGTTGCATGGCTGTGCAGTGTCATTAGGGCTAGGATAGTTTTTGAGGATATAAATCAGGCATATAATTGATAACTTTAGATGCCCAAATCTCTTTTAATTCCCCGTGGGACATATTCTTGAGGGTTTCCCAAGAAAGACCTTCTTTTTCAGCTGGGTAAGAAAATTATGCAGAAAAACATTACCTACAGGCTTATTATAAAATCCTGACTGTGCAGTCCAGATGCAGCTGTTTGCAATTCATCATCTAACTTTCCTGAAGTTCTGTTGGTGGATGGCTTTTGTAGACACATTTCTGTGAGTAGATGCAATACTGCTTGCATTTATATGCAATATTTAAAAATACATATGTACCTGCATGAAGCACACAGGGTAGGTGTCTGTTGTGCTTTGTTAGGGGTTTTTTTGGTTGCTTTGTTGGTTTGGGTGGGGTTTTTCTAAATCTAAGAACTTTCATAAAATGGCACATTTTTGTCCACTTACAAAATGAATCTCTAATTTTGTGATCTACATGGAAAATCTGATTGGTATCAGTGAGATTTCATGCTACTGAGGCCTGGCTGTGTTTATTCTAGTTGAGGTGAGCAAAGCCTTCCCATCAGCCTTATACTAAAGTGCTTTATTGATTAGAATGGACTAATCAGATGACAAAAATTTATTCTACTGATACACCTCAATGGCTGGTTTCAAAATTTGAAAAAATAATTCATTAATTATTACATAATTTTAGTAATAATTTGTTAAGAACTTTTCTGCTGAATGATAGCACTTAAAAATGAGATGTAATATTTCCTACACTTGCCTCTGTGACTTAGATGATTTGTGAAAACTCCCATGCTATGCTTCAAAATGGTCTCTGTCTGCATGTGCTGAGCCAAGAGACTCCGTTGCTCAGTCAGCTGAAAGCAATGTGAAGAAAAACGTCACATTACAGTAAGTCTGATCCTCTGACCATAGTAGTAGCTTCTACAAATGATGAGCTAAATCCTTGTTTTGATTGGGTATGAGAAGGAGGTGTTTGTGGATGCAAAATTGGGCATATTTTTCTGTTAAGAAATGAGCTGTGTTAGTTCCTCTTGCAGCCCTTGCTCACTTAGCACAGCTACAAGGTAAAGTTAAATGGAGATGATGACAAATACCTTACATGTGCAAGCTTCCTTTTTTCTTTCAGTGCAATGCACAGTGTGCAGACAGATGTAAACTGGAGCTTCAGAGAGCTTGACTGATAAAGGACTTCATCTTGACCAGAAAAGAACAATTTGGTCATGAAGCTAGGAAATATTCTTATTGTTCATGGCCTTTCACTTCCACATTTAATTTAAAATTGCCAATTATCTTTGGATGAAGCATTTCAGTATAGATTACGATTTACTCAGAAATCAACCCCAAACCTAATTTCTGTGATTAATCCTTTATGGATTTCCTTTTGTTATTCAATGCAACTGGCTAATGATTAATACCACCTGGGAGAAGGAGATTATGCAACACTAGAGTGGCATGGTGTCCATATACTACGTCTGTGTTAATTCACCATGCAGCTGTCCAGAAAAAAAGCCAAGCCAGCAAAAAGGCTTATGGATATGTATATGGAAGGGAGGAGGGGAATAATGATAATTGTTTTGACAAGAAATAAAGTAAACCTTTTGACATCTATGTAGGCTTCTGCTGGGTAGGCAACTACTGCACAGCAAGATGTCATCAGTCGTTTCTTGCTATGGAGGAGCATTTACAATCTCCAAATACCTGCAACATTTGTTCTTGCACTGACTGTGTAACAGGCATCTTACCCTATAACTTTCCTACAAAATAAAACCACAACCCAGCCACAACTTCTACAGCAGCCAATGTACAATAAGCAATAAGCATTGTATAGCATTTCTATTGTGAGTAAAACCACTTATTGTCACGTAGCCTTAGTTTTAAAATCTCAGAACAGATGGCCATACTTTGAAATCATGAGTATTCTCCACAGACAAAGGGCTTTTGTCCAAATGGATCTGAGTGCCTATATATATGGAAATACAAACTTGTACAATATTACACAACAGGGTCTGTTGGTACACAGGGAGTGTAAGAACAGAATGCAGTGCCACAGTCTAGATGACAGTGGATATGCCTTGAAACTGTGCAAAGCTTATTTCTGTTCCAATAGAAAGTCCCTTCATCCAGGGAAAAGTCCTTTTGTGAGCTAAAAATTAGGGAAGAAGTCTTGCTGAGGAATTTTCTCTTCTCAAAACCAATTCAATTATGCCATTATGTGACTTACCAAATCAAGTCTATAGCAATTATGAAGAATAAAAGAGAGATTATAAATATGAAGGTTTTATGCAAAAATGAATAGCATTGTTTTTCACATTCATATATTCTGGACTTTGGTCTCTTGAGTGGAAATGATATAAAGCCCTTAGGTGTTGTTTTTTGTTATCACCTTTTCATTTTGATCAAAGGAGTCATTATTCACCGCAAATGTCAAGTTTTGCTCAGTGTGCTTTTCCCAGCTTTACTGGGGAATTAGAAAATACCTCGATTTTTAAATGTGCATAGAAAACTGCCCAGATGTTTGGTGGGGTTTTGTTTGTTTGTGTTCCTTCTTACAGTAGAGATCATGAAGGACATGTGAAGGATATATTTGGAAAGTAGAGGGAGTAGGAATTGGTGAATAACAAGGGGGGTGAACCAAGCTGACCAAATTGTGACTCTGAGGTAACTGTATGGTTAACATTGTTATTACAGTTGGACTCTTTTCCTCTCCTTGTTGTCTCTTAAACATATCATAAACCAGTGATATTTTGGGAGACCAGTACCTATCAATGATAGGAACTGCTTTAAAATTTCTAAATAAAACCACATAAATTTACTTGATCTGTGATTCTTGTAAATTAGTAACCAACATGAAAATGAAAAAGAGAAAGTGTGACTAAAAAAATGCTTGAAGGTCTTATAGGGCAAACATCTTCTGATAGATGAAGAAATAAATTGGCTTGTCAGTAAGTTTGTTTCTTTTAAGTTGTAGAACTGTAAGAGACAGAATGACAAGTCAATTTAATGATTTAGACAACTTCACAAAGTGTTTCCACTTTGCTTGTGTTCATTCTTACCAAGAAAATCATATAAATACCTGACACATTTTTGTCACCTTCTTAATTCTGTGAACTCCTTGTATGCTTCAAATACTGTCTTAAGTGGTATGTGAATTTGGGATGAACTTCTGATTTGGGACTGAGGTGAAGAAAAGAAGATGTGCCATGATCAACAATTAATTTAACTTTATTTTTGTCATTCTTCATTGCCAATAGTCCAGCACCATCAACAAAATTTCTTATGTCTCACTTCCAGTTCCTAATAGCCTTTGCAGTCAGACTTGCCTAAGCTTGTCAAATGATACTGTAGAGCTTTACAAACATTTTGCAAAAAAAAAGTTTATAGACAGTGAAAGGAAGACAGTGAACATTTCCAGTTATTTTTATAGCACAGAGAATCATGTTCATACTCTTGGGAAATTACTGGAAGATTCTGTTATGATCCCCCAATAGAACAGCATTTTGTAGAGTTTTAATTCTTTGTCAAAATAACTGAAGTACTTTCTTGTCCCATGAAAACCGTCTGAGAATTTGCTGCTTTTTAACCATGACAATCTAAATAGGATCTGCTAGTTTTATTTCAGGAACACAGTCCTTAAAATGTCAATTCACAAGATGTCTTATTGAAAAAAAATGAATAAAAATGAGTATGGGATACAAGTTAGTGGGTATTCAGCATCAGGCAAGTAATTTGATTGAAAGCTATTAATATTATCTCATTAGAAGCATTAGAAGAAACAACTCCCATTATTAGACTTCTAGTTTCTCAAAAGGACTATAGCTAGGCAAGAGACACTCTTTTCCACTCCTGCATTTATTAAAATCTTCACTGAATACCTATTTCTATATTTAGGTGATGATATCACAGCTCATTACCAGTGAACAAATTAGTTTGAATCAGAATCCAATCTACCTGTCGTTCAAGGGAATAGTGTGCGTGGGAAGTGTTCTCAGTGGTGCTCTGCAAGGGATCACCTGCATTTTTGCTCACTGGATCAAGTCAGTAAGGGACAGGAAAGCACCAGTGATGTACTGTTTTTCCCTCTGACCTGGGATGTGAACATTTTGAACAGACAAAGTGTTGTTTTTTTCTCATCAGTGTGAACTTTTTTCTCTTCAAACTGTCTCCTTTAACATTTTCTGGATGAATCAAATCCTTTCTCAGAGGAAATATATTGGTCCTATTTGGGAAATCTTTAATTTATGCTAACCAGCAGAGGTAAAGACATGGCTACAGGTGCAGTGACAAAGTTGTAGGAGGTTTGGTCAGCCTAGAACTGAGGTTGTTAAAAAGTAGGAGACCCAAATTCATTGAGCCCAGTCTTGGGGCACTGACATTTCAGCAAATCCAGCACTGGGGTCACTTGTCATTGCTGAGAGAGTTATTTTCATTCCTCTGGGCCCCAGTAAATGTCTTATTACCCCACACCACGTAGGAAAGCTGTAAGCAGGGGGTATTGTGAGAGATCATGGAGCCTGATGGCTTGGGCCTGCCAGGAGCAGCAGATATGGGTCTAAGCAGAAGAGCAAAATAAACTTTAATGCCTTCCGCTTCCTCCACAATTATCCCAACCACAGCACTAATAAAACTGAGTCCAGGCCTTCTGGCTTTCACAGGAATGTGAGTGTGTATCTGTGTGTGTGTGTGAGAGAGAGAGAAATCCAGCAGAAACATTTTGATGGATTTGACCCAGTTTTGTGACTATTTTTCAGGTCAGCTGAACCTGTTCTTTTTTGATGAATAAATAATTTGTCTATATTCTTCTGCTCTGCTCTAATGGGGTGAACAATTGATGATGGTGAGGTGATGTATAACATTCATCCATCTTACTAGATGGTCACAATAACTGAGCTAAGTAGTTAATTAAGGTGAATGTACCCCAGCAGCACATCTGCTTCAACCAGTACAGCTTCACCCTGAGCAAAGGGAAATGAAGGAATAGTTGAGGGCTGCTAAATGTTTTGGAGCTTTTGAAAGTTACTTAAAGACTGAGTGAATATCTGACCAGGATTTTCCCAGCCTAAGCCAGTTGTCAGATGTCATACCACAGAAAATACTCCTGTCCAGCTTTTCCTGAACAATTAATTATTTGCAATCAAAGGCAATTTCTCTTTGGAACGGTGCTTCTCTCTTAATTGATGAAAAAAAAATGTATTTCAGTCATGCAATGAGTAAGACATGCTAAAAGTTGACCAAAATTTAAACATTTTGTTCTTTGGGTAAGTCACTGTGCAGTGCAGATCATCTCAACTGAGTAAGTGATTTCCTCTTCTGAGTTTTTGCATTTCTTTGACCTTGAAGTTTTGGGATGAAAAAGTGCTGTGAGAAAAAGTTGCAAAAAAAATGCTGATTTTTTTTTCCCCCACTTATTTCCAAGTAACTATAACTGGAATAAGGTCTTAACCAAAACCAAAATGATGCAAAAAACAAAAGAAACTGGAAAGCAGGCATAGTCAGTGTTTGGGGTTTTTTCTAACAGGCTATTATTTGAAGTGAATGTGTGTTGCAATTGACAATTCCATCTTATATATCCACAAACTTGAAATTGTTATGAAGATGTTTAGGCCTTATCACACCTTAATCTTTTTACAGTTACAGTGTAATGATGCATATAATGCAGTGATGTACAATGCAGATGGATTAGTCTTAAATTGATGGAGTTGGTTTGTGAGAACACCCCGGGTTTTTTATGCCAAGCAAGTTATGAAACTATTATGATAAAGACGACTTATGAATTTATTACTTTTTTGCAAGTGCTGTCTGTCAGGTAATGTCTTGTCAAAACAGACTTGTAAAATGAAAAAAAACAACAACAGCAATCTTGGCGATAAGAATTCTCTTAGAAGGGTAAAGGTACTTTGTTGACTAAACCAAAGCAGACTACTCATGTTGGATTGGATTGCTCTTGGTTCATGCCCCTTCTTTGCCAAGGAGAGATTAGACTAACTGCTCAAAACAAAGGAAATGTCTATTTGAATATTGATTTCCATATCTCTTTTAGTTTGATTAATCTGCTTCTGTAATAAAAAAACCTTAACTTTTTGCTCTTCTATCACAAAAATGTAAATGGGTTTTAGGCCCAAATCTTAATGCAGGATATTTTCAAGCCATACAGAAAGAAAGAACCTGCAATTAATTTTGACAACGTCACTGACGTTGTGTGTCATGATCTTTTTTATTTGTGCTTAATTTGAATCCAGAGATCTGATTTAAGGACAGCACTCTGGAAAGCACAATATGAACACATGGCACTGTCCAAAAGGAGGTTATTATCTAAATAAAAATGTCAAGAAAGGATAAAATGACTAGCCACAGGCCAACTACCAGGGTTTTTGATTTCCATTTGTGTACTCTGACTCACGCCACCTTTTCCAGCACACTCCTCATATCTGCTCTGACTAATTTCTTCTGGGGAGGCAGGGGTAGCGTGAAATCATCTGTGCATTACACGAGTGATCCAACCATGACTCATTTCTCTGATTTCCCTCAAAATAATTTCGATGTGATTACCCAAGCATGTAAAATGGTCAATAAGTAGAACATAGAAAATGTAGTTTCGGATACCAAATTCAGTTGTTCCAGTGATTATGAATAAACTTCTGAGTGAAATTAAATTATTTAGGTTTCTCTTGAGAACAGAACTAGAGTAAAACAATTAGCAACATTCCAGAGAATGCAGAATTTGGAACATGTGAAGAATGGGAATTAGTTGTTGATGTTCCAGGAGCAATTGCTCCCAGGGACCCCATACCTCTTAAATCAGCTAGAAGACCATCTGCTCCAAAAGATTTATCAATTACTATATTTCTTTTTAAAGCAGTTTAAAGTATACGGTTATACTGCTCTGTCTCCTTTCTGTTGAAAAGCTTTATAGCCTTCATGAAAGTTTTTAATGAAAAACTTTCATGATGAACATCCAGCTGAAATGTGACTTGATGTGTCATCATCACCCACCCAGATGCAGGCTCCATTTATAATGATTCCAAAATCTGCAATGTCTGAAACATAAGATGTATAAAATTTATAACTGCTGTGAACTAAAATAATACCACATTCCTTTGGCATTTTTTCTTGTGTTAGGCAGTAGTGCAAGGAAAACAGGGACAGCTTCTTGACTGGGTGCCTGGCTTACAATTCTTAAATACACAGGAAAGTCTATGTTTTCAAGAATCTACTATTAAAATAATCTTGGAAACCTTTCCACAAAACTTCTGCCCCAAAATTATTTCAGCCCGCAATTATAAGATTTATACATTCTTACAAACTTACCTAAGCTGGACTCCTGGCCTCTTGTCAGTATTGAATATTATACGTCATATAACTGAACAAAGATCTTTACATCCTATCATTAGATCTCAGGGAACTAGGGGATTGGGCAATAATGAAAGCACAGTCCTAAAAGTATTTATTATATAAAACACATATTTTATACGTATAAATCTGTTGTTTCTGCCTGTAATCATTACAACAGAATCTTTGCTATAAACACTTCATCTTTAGGATATTTCTCTTTCATCAAAGTTTTGTGCTTGATCTAACTTCTTGTTTTAGTAGAACAGCAAAGGCATGTGTCCCTCCCTGCTGCTTGGGGCTGGGCTCTGGACTGCACCAGGAAATACAGAGCCATCTGGGTCTGTCCTGGCACTTGGATGATTTCATCCCCAACCCATGTTGCTGGCCGTTTCCTTTCTGGTAAAAAAGCCCATTTCTATTTATTAGGAAATGCGTGTTAGAGAGTTTGACACTAGAATTTGGCGCATGTCTTTGGGTCAACTTGGCCAAAGTGATTTACAGTTGTTTGTTCATGACCAGCATCCATTAGTGGAAAATGCTGTCCAAGTAAAATCCCATGGGGGACGAGCACAATGGGGTATTGTTAGGAGCTATCAGCCAGCACAGCCAGCACGCCAGCCACCACTGAGTGCAGGCACAATTACCTGATGGCCTTGCTCTGGACATGCAGCCATACTTTTAGGGACCTTTTAAATTCTGTTCCTAGTCTTATTTTGCCTTCCTGAATTTCCAGAGAAGGGTAAAATTCAGTCATCAGCACTGAATAGCTGCTCTGCAGAAGAGTGAGCCCAATTATGGACTGCAATCTGATGCTGTTCCAGCGATTAGCACCTGATCCTCGTGGAGTCCTATTAAAACTTCCTAATGTAGTAAGCATGAGTAAGCATATCATTATTCAATCCTGGCTGAACATGCACCCTTCACATCTGATGGCATCTCTCATTTAGTACAAATGAATGCTTCGTCCTATACATTAAATATGAGATGAGGGAGGGAGGAAAAGGGGCAGTAAATGGTCTTCCCCATGGTAGGCTGAAGAGAATGGTTGGATCATAGCCTCTTTATCCTGTGGTGAAGCACTTTGTAAATAACATAGGAGCTAAAGTATGCTACAGGAAATTGAGGAGTTAAGAATGAAAATGGACCTCCTGAATAGATGCACATTACAGTAAGCACTGGCTGCCAATTTTGAGACAAGCTAGGTCATGGCTGCCTTTATACTTTCATCGTTTCATGACTAGGTACAAGATTCCAGCAACACTGGAATTCATTCAATGTATTATAATGGAGTTTTCTCCTGCAAAATTGTGAAAGCAAGCAGACCGATGCCTTGCCTATGTCAAGGGGAGATTTCTGATGTGACAGGACATTTTATATCCAGGATTATAAGCCTGTTGGGATAGCTACTGGACCTTGGAAATAAACAGGCACAAGGGAAACATGGCCACCACAATTTTCAGTTCTATGACAAGTTATTAGTCCGAAAATAAGGATAGTAAGGTCCATCTCTGTAAAATTTGGTAATTTATGAAACCTGTGGGTATGGGATTTTGCAGTTCTTTTTTGTTTGGTTCATTGGGTTTTTGTTTTTTGCATTCTTAAACATGTTTGGGAATTTCTTAGCCAAAAAAAATTATTTTGATCCCAATACCTTTAACTCTCTTCTCTGTTTAACTCCCCTGCTAATCAATATTAAGTTGGTTTCCAGGTGACTTTCTGGAGCTATAGAGGTACTTTGAAACCATGGTACTGTGGTACCTAAGACACAGAATTTAAAATCAGATTTAAACGATTTAACAAAAAGTGGTGTTTCCAGGAAGAAACAAAACCACTAACCTTCTATTGCCCTTGTTTCCTAGGCAAAACTTTCATGCCATTTCACTGGCCAGTTTATCTTCCATTCAGACATTCTAGAAGTATTAAAACATATCTGTGCATAATAATACAGAAATATTTTAATAAGGAAAACAATTTAGAAGCTGAGTAAAGAGAACCACTTAAATATCTATATTTCAATTTTTTCTATGGTTGCTTTATATTTAAGAAAGTGTGCTATACTTGAAAAATAATTTATAAAGGTTTTTTAATGTCTTTAACCTCAGTTTAAGGAAGAATATATTTATATGGTAGTTTCTTAATTGATAAACTCTCTCTCACCTGTGATCTAATACAATAAGAAAAGTATACATAAAAATATTAAAAATTATTATTTTTTTCTATATTGTGGTCAAAGAAGCCCTCTCTATGTCATATTACATATTTTCAGCATTTGTTTTTGATGCCTGAAAAAGTTTCTTTCTCCAATATTTCTTTCTTCCCTTGCTCTCTCCTCACGCCTGAAAATAAGTATTGACAAGAATTCATCTTGATGTTCATTTTAAAAGCAACAGATTTTCTTTTTCTTTTTTGGCTTTGTAGAACAAAGTTTAATTAAAAGGAGGAAAAAAAAAACAGTTTTGAAACTACAGAGTAAACACCTGGTGCACACAATAAATACCTCTCATGTGTGCAAGAAAAAGGGAGAGAACAACTGGAATGGTTTCAAAAGGCCACCACATGAATAAAGGTGTCATCAAGAAATAGCAAATCACTTTGAGCACATTACGAGAATACTTCACCTTTCTCAGAAGCACTAAGCATAGACAATTTTCAAGAGCCTCACCAGAACTTGTTGTTAATCTTAATTATGTGCCTTAGCCTACTTGCTAGGAAGATGGAGCCTTCAGAAATATTTGCAGCTGATGGCAATCATGAAACAGGAACACCTTGCACACAAATGCTGTGTAGCAGCAGAGCCTTGCAGACAGCAAGGCTCTGATACTTTCAGTGGAAGATTACTCTTTATTTTCAAATAATCTTAAGAAAGCTGTTACTGCTACTATTACATACACTTGCTGAATATGTGACAGCATAAAAATTGCATGGGAGTTTTATAGTGTGTTGTGGCAGAAAACATAAAATTCAGCACAAGGGATGAACAGTGTGGTATCCTATCGTACTTTGGTACGCAATTAATAGAAAACCTTGAGCTGTGTGTTTGATTTAGTGAGCTGGAATGCTTTGCAGTAGATAACTGGCTCACGAAGCCTTCTCCATGAAGTCCTGCCAGAAGTAGGTGCAGTGGTAAATATCAATTTTTGTCAATGAAATCTATTTAGGAGGAAATATTTGTGTTAAACTGCTTTGTGCTTGTAGCCCTTCTCAAAACTGTAAGCAGGTTTCTCTCGTTACCTGCTTTTCACATTAGAGAAGCTGTTGCTATCATAACCCCCCATTCCTGCCCCTTCCCCTCTGCTGTCTATTGTCTGTTTCCACACTCCTCCCTGCTTTATAATCGCTCACTCACACTCATTCATCACTGGCTCACTCTCTCCTGCCTACACTATCTCCCATTTTTGTCATGGTGCACTGGTACATTACAAATACAATTAAACCTTTTACGATACCGCAGCTTTTGGCTAATGCATCCCAGCTTCAAGGTTGAAAGATTTCTGATATTACCACTGATATCAGTTCTTCCCCATTTATCGGCAGTGTCCGGACTAATGCAGAAGTGTTGCATTAATTAAAGGAAGCATCCAGTAATGCTGCTGTTTTTGCCAGTCTGACACTGAATTGGAGCTTGATGCCTGCTCATGTTTTAAGAGCCATTCATCACACATGTCATCCCAAAGCAGCCAGCTGTCTGAGAAAAGCCTCATTTGCATTTCATCAGCTACACTCTCCCTCTTCTCCCTACCTTTTGTATGGAGCTTTGGCTTTTTTTAAAAGAGCATAGTCTTCAAAAGCAGCTTAGCTAAAATTAGTATTCCATTTAGAAAGATTATTTTCTTTAGTTCAGAGGTCTTAGAATTGATCTGAGTGGGAAAAAAGTGTCATACAAACATAGCCATGCAATCTGTCTGTATAAAGAAATTAATGCATTATGGGAGAAGACAAAGATTTTTATGATGAATGGACTACACCTCTATTAGTTCTGTACATTAAGCTATTAGAATTAATAAAACATTTCATTTATTTTGAAAGTTTCTCAAAGGGCATGGGATTTTAAAATCCCAGCAGCCCTGAATGATTCTGCATTAAGTATTTTGATTTCCTTTATTGTTAGACTGAAATTGTCTATGTCAGGTTATATTGAAGCCATTTTAGGAGTCCCAGGAACATGTGAAACTCTTTCAGTGTTTGAAACCAGCTGGAGAAAAAAAGGAAAAAATGAAATGATATGCTTACACTTTTATTCCATGACTGACTTGACGAACTAATTTTTTTGCTTTTGTTGTCTTAGTGAATAGTGCAGAATCTGTAAGCAAACATATCTACCATATAACAAAATGACCAAAATTCAAATCTGTCTGAATGTATCTTTATATTTTAAATACAAAATGTTATGTACATATGTACATGTGTATGGTCATGTATCAACTTCAATTTTTGTGCACTCTCAGGACTTGTTTATGGAAAAAAAAAAAAAAAACAGTTCAAATTTGGCTCCTATGTCCCTTTATCTAAACAGCAATTATACAGAGAGGTTGTGGCTCAATATGGTGTCGTTTCCAGTTTAAAAATAAGGGTATACCTGTTTCTGAACTGTTTAAGATCTCCAAATATTATTTTCCTTTTCAGAAGCGTTGAAAATCTATTCTTCCACCCAATAGAGGAGATGCATTGTCCCCAACCCTTGTGATTGAAGTTGTTATCTGTCACCAGTGGAGACAGACAGGGCTGTGTATGCACAATGGGTGTCTACAACTGAATCTAATTGGGGGGTTGGAACTAGATGATATTTAAGGTCTCTTCCAACCCAAACCATTCTGTGATTCTTTAATTCTAGGGGCAGGTGCTTTAGGGAGTGC
Source organism: Promerops cafer (assembly GCA_013398275.1). Classification (NCBI taxonomy): domain Eukaryota; kingdom Metazoa; phylum Chordata; class Aves; order Passeriformes; family Nectariniidae; genus Promerops; species Promerops cafer. Next base: position 40,270 of record VZSE01010018.1, on the reverse strand, counting down.
TGGGCTGTGAGATATCTGTCTTCCAGTTTTTCTGTCCAGAATGCACCACCAATCAAAACTAGAATGCAGATGGGTATCTTAGTTCACCTGGATCTTGTTCTCACTGCCTCTGGAAATGGCTGGTGTATTCATTTGAAAAGATCCTGAAGTTTTTACATAACTTGGACTAGATGCTGAATTGTTAAAGAACTCAAGATTCATTGTGTGTCCTGTATGTTTTATGCTGAGTTATTGGTCAAAACCCAATACTTACCTCAATCTAGGTTAATATTAGCCAACAAATATATACACTTTATGTATATATACTTAACCCCTATTCATCTCAATGAGGTTTAGGAAGTGTTTTGCTACATAGGCTGTATGGTTGAATGGTTAAAAAGAAAATATGTGTTTGCATTGTCAGTACAAATGTTAGCTTTTATTTATTCTGACTTTATTTTAGCTGACATGTTTGACACTGAACTTTAAATACTTGCAGTTAATTTAAATCCTAGCAAAACTCACTGTAAGTCAATGTCCAATCCCAGCAGAAGCAAAGGAAAAGTAAACATCTCAGAAGTCTGGCTTGCTGTAATTTTAAGTGTGGAAGAGATCCGCAGTTCAGAGCAGCTTTGTGGTGGGATTCCCTGTGCTTGCTTGGTCACAGAGCAAATACAGGATATAATATCTTGCTTCTCTCTTCTCCACAAACGTGACATATTTAATTCTGTCTCCATCTTGACCAGTGAAGCACTGGCACTAGCCTCAGGGAGCCAGAGAAGTGACTGGCAATGAAGTGAGATGTAGAGGATGGAAGGTGTGGAAACAGCCAGGAGCCCATGCCATTCCTTCTTTCTGGGAGTCAGAAGGTCGTGGTCTTAGCTGGTGCCTCCTTTTCAGAGCTGTGTTCATGATGCATTTAAGCAGAGAGCTGCAGCAGGGACTTAGTTTTGTGTGGAAATGATTTAGCTGTGTGTTTTGTCAGTCATGGGAAAACATCTCCACCTTAGAGTCAGGTGAGCACTGGACTCCATCTCTGTTCCTAGGTATACCAGGTTATTGTGCATGAGGCATGGGAGTATATTGCCTGTAATTCCAGGAGAAATTTCATCAAATAAAAAAAAATTAAAAGCAGGAAATATGTCTATACACAGCTACAAGATGTGCTCTGTTTATATTTCAGAGTGAGCAAAATGAAAAGAAACATAAGTCTCACATGTATTTTTTATAGCTTATGATTTCTTTAAAGAATCATTTATCATTTTTAGTCAATAGGAAAAGAGACTTTCAGAGATATAATTTTTCTATGATATGTTTGGTTGCAGACACTCCCTGTCCTATTCTTTCTTTTGTACAGTACCACAGCTATTCTTTGTGTGACATTGTAGCTCCTCCTGCTATTTCTACCACAGAACTGAAGAAAACAGCAATAGTTGGCTTAGTTTTTGTCCATGGTTAAAATCTAATAAATTTGTATCTGTTGCTCTTATATAGCTCCTCCACAAAGTTATTTAATATCACATTTGGGAGGGCAAAAATTTGAACATGCATTATAATACTTAATTGTTTCTTGTAATTTTTCAAATGACTGTCTTTTAAGTAGTATAGAGATAAAGATTTTAAAATAAAATTGATTTCAGTTTCCTGGTTTTAGCATGTTAGGGACTATCTTACCAATTCCTTTAAACTAACCATGTGTATATCTTTATTGTAAAATAGTAAAACATATAATAAGGTCGTCTTTGGGTTTTGGCACCTGCTGTGAATTTAGAGCTTTTTCTGATTTTTTTTTAACCCAGGCATCACACTGGGTAATCACTTATCTATCCCCCAAATTATACAACTTCTCCCTTGGTCTGATGTACACTTAATTTGCTTTACTCTTTACAGGTTATTTTCTGCTAATGTGATTAGTGGGGTATTTTTAGGGATTATTGCCAGAATCAGATCTGCTTTTAAATTCTTTAAAAGTTGTCATCTCTTTTTTTGTCCAATTTATCAGATACATAATTATAGAACATTTTTTTTTTTTTTTAATCTCGGAGCAAAATATATATATACACAAGCTTATCTCTATTTCCAGCTGGAAAATGGGAATTATTTGTAAAAGTAATTAAGAAGGATTGATTCCTAATCAAATTAAAATACTTAGAAGCCATATTCTGTGAACCCAATTGTCATTTAAATAGCGCCTGAATTGGTACCTGAATAGACTAATAGTTCTGAAGGCAAAGCAATGATTTTGGTCCTTTATAAAGCAATGACTTACAGGCCTGAGCAAATACGTGACAGCAGCAGCCCCATATATGAAGGGTTTACAGTCCATGTGCAGACAAAGCGCAGGGGATTAGGCCCTGTCTGAGAGACCGGGTGGAGACAGCCTGGGAGGGAAGAATGAGCAGCAACTTCGGGAGCAGTGTGTGGGGAAGGCTCTTTCCATATAAAAGGCAGTCTGGAGAGGAGAGAGGGGATCCAGGGGCAGGCAGAGACCGGCTGGGGGGACAGTGAAGTGACCTGGAGTGGGAGGAGAGGCAGAGGCAAGGTCGTGAGCAGAAGAGAAGAATCAGGAAGAGCCAGAGAACTCTCATGGATGTTCCTGAACGCTGCAGGTTTCAGCATGAGGTGATGTTTGTGGGGAGTGTGCCTAAAAAGACAGTGTTCACTCCCAAAGAACTGATGCAGGGCAGCAGGGGAAGCTCACATGCACTCAGGGTCCCTCACGTCGTAGGGAGGTAAGGGGAAACCGTGGGTATCCCCTGAAATGACGAGAACTGGATCCTGATCAGAACAGCTCACGTGTTTGCAAACCTAGAGAAATTTGCTGTGTTCCCATCCAAGCAACTTCGTAGTGAGATTTGTAGGGGGAATCTCTCCATTAAAGATGTAAATAAAAGAATCAAATGGTGTTGACATGGCAGTAGGTGATACAACAACCAAGAGCAAGGGTGAGCCACAGGCCCCGTGGTGCAGCAGAGAATTAGAGGAGGGGAAGGCAACTGTCAGAGTCCGTGCCTGGCACCAGAGGAAGAGCAGCAGGGACTTGTGGAAGGATTGCAGTAGCGCTTTCTTCCTGCCTTCATGCAGATTTTTTTTTCTTTTCTTTCTCTAGCTTTGCCTGTCCCCCATCTCTTTGCTCAGGGATGAGAGTAGCCTGGACACTCTGCCAACACAGGGAAAGTGTGACTGAGGGAGGCTGAGCTGAGGTAAGAGGAGCACCTACACCGTGACAAGAAAATACAGAAAATACACTACGACAGAAAAATACAGGTGCCAGGAATCTTACAGTCAGCTTTATGAAGTTGTTTCTCTTGCTCCACCCCGAGGATGCTGTTTGGCCCAAATCTGCAAGTTCTTTTTATGTCTCTGTGCTTACTGGCTTCTCACTTCCATCCTTCTGTTGTCTTTCTCTCCTTGTATTTCCATAATCATATTTTTCTGGTTCTCCTTGATATTTATTTTTTTCTGATTCTTCAACACAAGACCATATGAGGCAGAGGTAAATAGAAATACATAAAAAAGGTTTGCTGATTTTGGCCTTAGTCAACTGCCCTCGGGTATACCGTCTTTTAAGTTTTCTTTCTAATGAAAACTTCTAAAATTTCAGATTTGTATTGTACAATTCCTGATTGTACAATATGTAAATATAATGTTGACAAAGAGGATTGGAAAGACTTAATTTTTGTGAACAGAAAATTTGTGGATTAAATTGCCTTAAAAGCTTCTATTTTTGTTTACATTTACATTTCACTCAGAATAAATTTTAGAAATTAAAACTTATATTAAACCATTAGGAATTAAACTACAACTCTGAATGATTGTCATGGAAATTTATTTTCTTCATAATTAAATTTGTTTCAGTAGGAGACACAAAAATAAAAGTTGGAAAAAAGCTCTTTCATTTGACAAAACAACACAGTTGCTGTGACTGCTATAGGATAGTGGTCCAGACTGGTTAAAGCTCTGGAATAGTGAGATAATTTCCAAAGTAAAATGCATATGCAAATTCGTTGATCAAATCAGTACACTATTTTCCTGGTGTTTGAAGTGAAAGAAGGAAAAAGCAAGACAAACAGTAGCAGGATGACATAATATACGTTATTATTGTTAACATAATGTAATAAATGTAATAAACACAAGGAAAATGAAATCTCCAGCCCTCATGGGGTTATGGACAGCAGCAATTTCAGTGGCAATGCGGTGTATAGCTGAGATTGCATCTGATGCACAAGCAGCTAGGGATGGCATTTATTCCATCTGACTTACATTATCTGCAGTGTTGTCATCTGGACTTCTCTTACAGGCAACAGAGAGAAAATAGCTTGTACAGGAAAGCAGCTCAGGCTGCACATGGCAGGTTGGTCCTCACAACCCTTTTTGCTTCTCAGTAGAATATTAGTAACTACATTATTTCCAACAACCTTGCAAATTTTAGGTGTTAATTATTATTTGTTAGATTTTCACACCTTTATATGTAATGTTCTGCAGGTTTTTCTGGATCTTACTATAAGGAAAACTTTCAATGAGCAGATAGCCTATACTCACGTGACATTTCTGTCTGCAAGGAGCAAGTCACTACTGAGAATCAGTCCTGTTAGTTTTCATTTTGAAACAAATGCCTGCATTTTGTAGAAGAAAAAAGCATATCCACAGTCCTAAAATTTGCTAAAATCAGTTAATGTTTGGCAATATACTAAGAAAATGAGATTTTTTGATTTTTACTAGGTCAGAAAGACAGCAGGTATTTATTGAAGTAGCTTTGGCTTGACTAGTATGTATGCTGGGGTACCTTATTGTGAAATTAAAATTGGTACTGAACAGTGATCAATGGAGAACAATGAAAATGCCCATTTTGAGTAACAGTCATGTTGATTTTTCATCTAACGTCTGTTTTCCACACTGGAAGTGGAATATAGCAAGGGAGTTTTTATCCTTTGTTTGAAGACTTTAATAGCTACCGGGACATAATTAAAGAAATAATAACACTGTATTAATTTAAAAAACAGTAGACTTCCAAATCTCTACAACTGAAAAAATGTAGTTGTTGCAATTTGTAGTGACAATCCTTCTGCTCCACTGTTTACTCAATATATTGTATCAGCTGCTTAGAAAAAGCTCTTTGGAGTTGGACTTAAAATCTCTGGAAAGCATCGTATCTGTATGGGACTCTATAAACAGGATAAGATAATTTCTCATGCTGCATACATGCCAAACAAATTAGCATTACTGACCGAAAAATTTTAATGGTACAAAAGGATGAGGTTCAGTTCTCTCGAGAAAACCCAAGAAGGAAGTGGCCATCAAGCCAGACTTCATCACAGAACGACTCTCATTAATTTTAAAAATCTGCTGACTTTTTGGAATGGTTACAGCAAATGACTTATGAAATGAAAAATTCTTTCCCAACCCAGTGAGCTTTTCAATCAATGTTCTTCATGATGTGCTGTTTGCTTGCTGTCTCAACTCAGCAGCCCTAAAAATATTTAGCAATATAAATGTACATTTTAATAGCTTGCTCTGATCTCTCTTTTGATATCTGGCTTTCATGATCTGCCTCCATTCATCCACAATCTCTGGTGCCATCAGCTGAAAAGTCACTTTCTCTCCAGGGTTCACCTGAAGGCATCTGAACTACTCAGCTCCCCCCAGCCCCCACCTCAGCACAATTCCACGTCCCCATCAGTCTCACAAATTTTTTTTTTATTTTTTTGTCTCTCATGAAAAAATATAGTAACAGTTTCTTCCTGTGCATACTCCATGCCCTGAGGAGAAGATTAAATTAAATTAAAACTTAAAAGAGGCTTTACCCATGGCTTAAATTTCTAGTTAAACTGCCTAAGCTACAAATAAGTTTTATGCAGGTTATTGTTCTTTAGCTAAAGCACTGTTACTGTAAGGCTTTGTAGCAGACAGCCTAATCACTGCTGAGGGAGGGAGGGTTAGTTTACTGATTGGCCATAACACTCCTTGCTGACCAACTTTTCCCCCTTTTTCTGACTGTTTAACTTGTTTTTTTCTCAGTGGCCAAACAAGTAAGATCTGGGAAGCCATCAAGTCCTGTCACTGTGGGGAAGGAGGGCATTTTGCACCAGGAATGAAGCTATTTGAGGAAATGCTTTACACAGCTCACAGGAATCATCGGGGTCAGGGAATGATGTTTCCCATGTGTTTGCTCTGTGTTTTATTTACGTACTCTATTGGAGAGGTGTTTGTCTCTCAGCCAAACCACACAGGTGCCTAAAACAGCCTGGTGTGAGCCCCAGCATCACAACTGCTGGTTCAGAGGAGCAGCAGGGAAGATCAAAAGCTCGTGGACATGCCTTGAACAGGCGTGTGCTGTGCTGTGCACGAGCCCTGTAGCAAAGGTGGCTGCTTCAGCAGGCATCTCTCTGCCCCCTGAATGGCACAGCTCCACATCCTGGCAGGGAGGGACACAGTTCTGCTGGGGTGACAGCCCTGCTGCTGTTTGCTGGGAGAACACTCAGAGCAGAGGTGGGTACTTCAGATACAAAGGGAGAGTGGTTAGTTACTGCTTAAATTTTCTCTGGTGTTCTCAATTTCTTTTTGAGTAGTTTGTGGGATAAGATAAGGTTCCCCAAGGGTAACAGCGTCAGGGCCAGTGCTGTTCAATGTCTTTATTGATGATCTGGATGTGGGGATTGGGTTTACCCTTCAGAAAGTTCAGAGACAACACTAACTGGGAATGTTGATCTGCTGGAGGGTAGGACAGCCCTGCAGAGGGATCTGGACATGTTGGATTGATGGACCAAGGCCACTGGTATGAAGTTCAACAAGGCCAAATGCTGGGTCCTGCACTAGAGTCACAAGAACCCCAGGCAGCATTACAGGCTTAGGGAAGAGTGGCTGGAAAACTGCCCTGAGAAAAAGGACCTGGAGGTGTTGGTCAACAGCAGCTGAACAGGAGCCAGCTGTGCCCAGGTGGCCAAGAAGACCAATGGCATCTGGCCTGGATCAGCAGTGGTGTGGCAGCAGGACCAGGGCAGTGATTGTCCCCTGTGTTGGGCACTGGTGAGGTCACACCTGTGTCCAGGTCTGGGCCCCTCACTAAAGGAAAAACATTGAGGTGCTGGAGGGTGTCCAGAGAAGGGAACAGAGCTGGTGAAGGGTGTAGAACACAAGTTTGGTAAGGAGCAGCTGAGGGAGCTGGGGTCCTGGAGAAAAGGAGGCTCAAGGGGAACCCTATTACTGTCTACAACTCCCTGACAGAAGGGTGGAACCAGGTGGGAGTCAGCCTCTTCTACCAGGTAATAAATGACAGGATGAGGAAATGGCCTCAAGTTGTGCCAGGGGAGGTTCAGGTCAGACATCAGGAATAATTTCTTCAAATAAAGAGTTGAAAAGCACTGGAACAGGCTCCCGAAGGAGGTGGTGGAGTCACCATTCCTAAAGGTGTTCAAGAAATGACTGGATGTGGCAGTCATCTGACTCCGTGCCTTGGCCTGGTTGACAATGTGATGATCAGTCAAAGGTCAAACTCAGTTATCTTGGAACTGTTTTCCAAAAAAAATGATTCTGTGATTCTGTGTGTACAGTTGGAGGAAGACACTGGAGGATTATGTACCTTTCAACACAGAAAGGTTGGAACAGGTGATTGCTGTGTAACACAGACCAGGTTCTGAGTGTGTGAGAATTTTGCACTTGACTGCCGTGCATGCAGATTTCTGTCAGTTGCCTTGGCTCTGGATGGATTGGGAATGCCACAGCCCTCCTTGTCTCACAAACATCAAAGGTATTTCTGCACTGATAAAAAATGAAAGCACATAGGGTTATGTTCCTAATGAATAATAGAAATGTGTAGCACTTGTGTATGTAATAAATACTACCATTCTGTGCTAGGTAAATAAAACTGATTTTCTTGCATGACTTATATCCCAGGCCATCATAAAAGAACACATTTCACTTTAATAAATAGGAACTGAGAAAATCTGAAGCAATAGGGATTGCCAGATAACTTTCACTCTTCACAGTGAACAAGCAAGAAGATTTTCAAAACCTGTCCTGTTATTTCAGCTATTTTGTTTATAAAATTTTGAAAAACAGCTCAAATAGGATTGCATATCCCTGTAAGACACATAGGACGGACAAAAGAGCCATGGAAAATTCAGGAATAAAAGAGCAGAGAGGTTTGCACCTTTAGAATTTGTTGGCATGAAACTGAAGCAGAATCCTAAAAGTCAGCACTTGTTTGTTAGTGAGAAGAGTCTGTTTGGAAGTACAGCATGTGATAATATAATCCTTGCTATTAGTACAGCATGAATTATGTTCTGCTGTGGATTAAAGAGAGATGAGAAGAAACAGCAGGTTTCAGAGCTGCTGGCCATGGTAACTGTCTTGCTTAGGTCCCAGGAGGTCTGGCATTTTCCCAGCTATAACTCCTTTGAGGCAACATCCATGTTGAAGCTGAGAAGCATCACTATTCTACCTGCCTGATGAGTGGCAAAATCCTTGTGCAGTAAGTTCAGATCACTGAAAAATTATGTTGAAGACAGCATGTTCGGCAACACAAAATTATCTTAATGAATTGGATTTTTTTTTTCTCTTTTTTTTTTTTTTTGACAGCAATGGCCAGACATTTTATCAGCTAATCAAAAAATGGCAATCAATAGACTGAGCCAGAATTTAAGCCCCACAGAATGTTTTGAGATGAATTGATTCAAACAACTGGTATTTTATCTTGTATATGAGCATATACAACAGCAAATACTAAATCCCCAAACTTGAACTGCAGGTTTAACCTTGTTGAAAAATATGAAACTTGACCCTGTTTACCTGTCCCTCGTTTCACAAAGGTGTTCTCTTAAATAGGACACAACCCTAAAGAAAGAAAAAAGAATAACAGATGTGGTATGAAATGGCATCTTCCTGTTCTAAAAGGGTTTTGAGGGATATCATATTCCAGGAAAAGAGATGTAAATCTTCTCACTGATTTTAGATGACAGATGATCCCTTTCTGAGCAAAATGACAGTCTATGCCAGAGTGATAGTTTTCTCCAGAAATCTCCACTTGGTGTTTTCTTTTTTTTTTCCTTTAAGTATGGTGCTAACATTTTTTTTCTATCTTTTCCATTCTCTTTCATGATCCCTGAACTCCATGTTTCAGTCCTACTAGTCTTGCATTATGCTTCCATATGTGCTGCAGTAAACACATGCACTGTTTTGTCCAAAGTCTTCCAGATTCTTGCAGTCTCAGGAGAGGAACATGAGGATGGCCTCAGGAAAGGAATCATAAATAGGTGCATATTTGCTCTTGTGAATGTATACTTTAATCTAATTGAGCATTCATGGAAAAAAGGTCTGCTTTATTACTTACCATAAATCCAAGATAATTCTATTTAATGTTCCTTTAACTGACAAAAAAGGATAAACATAGCTAACCATAAACATGACATAAATAAAATCTGGCATTCCTCCCATTCCCCACCCATTGTCCCAGTTGACTATTTTATCATATCACTCAATATAAAATTTAACAGTATGGTATATAAATGATCCTTTATTTTTATTCTTTTGCATAATAATTGGATGGATTCCAGTAATAAAGAATAGTAAAGCTACAATTTATTCCAAATCATAAACATCTTTGTTTTATGTGTGCTTCTTTGCTTTTATTGTGGAGAAAACAATACAGCAGCCAACAGAGAGCTAAAGCAGCAGAAAGCAATAGTTGTTTGAAAAGAACTAGAGCCACTTGAATTCTGTCTGAATTTAGCTGACTTGGTGTCCTACTCCTTGGCTCAGAGAGGTAGAGGAGATGCTAAAATGGTGACACAAATGGATGTTAATAAATTAGTACACTCATAAAAGGAGACTTCCAATTTTAGTGCTAACTGCACACCATTATACGGAGCATAATGTAGTTTAAAAGGCACACTGATAAGTGGCTGTATTCAAATCCATTTCTGTGCCCTTTTGTGTTCTTATCTACCCTGGTCCAGCAGACAATCCAGCTTTTCACTAACCTTTGGCACTCCACCATCAGCCATAATCTGTGCTCTCCTTTATGTCCCCGTAGCTCCCGTAATGAGCATCACCTGTGGTATGTGACATTTGGAGCTGCAGCAGCAGCAAAAGGGGCCTGCTCTGGTGCCTGCTGGTGGAAGAGGCTCCTCTGCTCAGGGCCCATGGGAACCTGTCTGTGTGCCCCAAAGCAATGCCAGGGAAATGGCTAAACACCTCTCATCTCCACCTCAGCCCCTAATCCTTGTAATTGCTGCTTGCTAAGAGGAAATAACACACGGGGTCCTGAACTCACACAGGGTGCTTGGCCTGCCTCTAACAAAACTAGAGAATAGCTCACATTTGAGACAAATTCCTTATTTGAATCAAATAGACTACCATGGCAGAACCTCAGTTCTAAAGGAATTGATTTCCTTTAAAAATTAAATCTAAGAAGGTATTTTTGTAATCATATGCATTTTAAATTCCTCTTGTACATTTTTAAGTGTATATATACTGAAATTGGAGACTTTTTCCCTCTAGGAATTTATATATTTATCAATAAATATGAGCATGACCATTGATATGTGTGTAAACAACTTTGAATTGTAGCAGCTCTTTAAGGGAATAAGTGGGCTTGTATTTTTTGTCAAAATAACAGTTGATAATGAACAGCACTTTGAAAAAGGATAGGTTTTCTATTCATCTATAAGACAAATACCAACACCTAAAAAAAGATATAGCAGAATAAGAATAAGGAAGCAGAAGAATAAGAAGCTGAATAAGAAAATAAGCAGAATACCAAAACCAGAAATACTTGCAGAAAGGTCATTCCAATTGTCTGAACAGTGTGCTTTTCAATCCCTTCATTTTTTGTTTGGTGAGTTGTTGTTTTGGTTGTTTTTTTTTTGTTTTTTTTTCCTCAGAAAAAAATCTAGCTAAGGAGTTTAATAAATACATTTCNGGTTGTTTTTTTTGGTTTTTTTTCTCAGAAAAAAATCTAGCTAAGAAGTTTAATAAATACATTTCTTAAAGCAAAAGTCAGTTTAGCACTAAGACTGTTATACACAGTTGTAAACTTAGAGACATGGTGGCAGGGCTTCCAATGCAGCAGCAAACATTCTTCCAAAAACAGAAGCCTAACAAAATAAAAGCTTTTTGTTGCTGGACTGATATGTTGAAAGAAGTAGCATTCACATCAATAAATGTCCTGGACTAAAAACAATTTCTCTAGTAGTAGAAATACAAGAAGATTACCAGGGCTATAGAACAAAACTATTCTGTCTCGTAATACAATTTGCAATAAAGGAGGTAATATTATTTTCTCTTGCAGAAATTCACTGAGACAGACAGCAAAGAAAGAATGTATTTTGAACTGTCACATATGCTTACCATAGTTTAGCATCTCATTTCTGTATGTCTGACATCTGGTTTTGCTCTGGACTTCCCCAAAGAAATAGATATATGGCCTCAAAATATTGCCTTTTAAAAAGTGAAAAATATTCAGTCATGTGATGAATCAGCAGGTAACACAGGCAGAATATTCTGACTCTTGAAATTGAGTGACTGACTAGCAATATTCCATAAATTGTAACCACGCTCTGCACATCCTTTATTTCTTTACTGGAGGGAGTGAACGAGTATTCATGTTAGAAATATCACATTAACTACTATTTATTGTTGGTTGTTTCTTTTGTTTTGTTTTTTTTTTTTTTTTATAAACTCATAGCAAGATACGTGTATGGGGAAAAAAAACACACCAGAAGAAACTCTGTGAACGCGACAATCTAAAATCTTTCATTAACTAAAGAAACTTGCTACTCTAAATCTGGGAGTCCTGGACACTATTCATCAGAGCACATAAACAATAATACCAGGATTATAATGCCACCCACCAGTATTGAGTATTAGTATGGCAAAGGTTTGGTTCCCCCATACTGGTGCAAAATAATTCTGCCTAGCAGGAAAAAACAGTCCTCTTTTAGCTAATGTGCTCATCTGCAAAGCAATTTATATAATTTATGTTTCTTCAGATTTTGTCCCTGGTTTGTGAGTACAGGACTTGGGGCTCCTAGTTATTTTACAGACATTTAAAAAATGGTTTTCAGTGAGATCACTTTGTTTTCTCATCTTTTACAACCACCTGACAGTTTTGAACAGGTATAGGAGGGCTATAAAAACACCCATCAAATGCAGCTATGTTGTATTGCAAGGACAGCCACGTTGCTGCAGCAGCACAGGGAGACATCCACACACCACACGAATCTCAGAAAAATCTCCTGAAACTGGGGAAAATGTGGGCTCTTTGCAAAAGAAAGGTAACTACAAAGAAAATGTGTAGAGACTTGTCAAGAGTGTAGTCCTGTTGTGAGTTACTCTGGCTGTTCTGTGGTCAAAGATGTTAGGCTTCTTAGCCTGACCAAGATTTTTGACCAAAATTAGTGGAATACTTCAGGTTGAGCCAGTCAGAGGAATCAATCCAGATCACTATCAGCTGCTCCTCCACTTTCATGTGGGCAAGCGCAGCCACAGAGAAGCCACGACGGGGTGAGAGCTGAAGTGAGATTCAGAGCTCCTTGACTCTTGTTTCCATTTCTTAGTAAAAATTCAAGGCTACAGTTTTTGCATTAGCTCCTCTGTCCTTCAGAAACAGGAGAACTGGAGCTGCTCACACAACCCAAGCACGCAGTCACAGCCAGTAGCCAAATGGTGCCAGCAGCACGCGAGCAGCAGGGCTGGGTGAAGCTGGATGTCCTTGGAGCTCCCTGGAGAAAGAGGCAACTGAGGTGGGTGTGAGAGGTTTGATGCACGGGGCAGAAGGCTTTTAAGTTGCTACTGGAGTTTTCTTCTCTTGTTGGTAAACTGCACAAAATTTCCTTTCACAAAGATCTACTTTCCTAGATCCTACTGATTCATTAGGAGCCTCCTTCTCATGCGTGGGATTTCTTTTGTGGGAGAAGAAGACAAGAGTAGAAGGAGCGGGAAATTGTTGTGCAAGCTGGGGTTGTGCAAAAATTGCAGGGTTCCAGTGCTGTTGTTACTTTAATTATTCAAATAAACAAGAGACATAAATTATCTTGACAGTGCCTGCTGGCCACCTGCCTAGCCAAATGTTGGAGAAAATATGTATGATATTCAAAGAGGAAATACAGTTGAAAATGGCGTTGTACTCTTCCAGTAAGCTTTGTCTGTTATTAGTGTTTAATTAGTAATTGTAAAGAGATTTCTTCCTCAACTATTGAGTGGGATTTTTAAATAGTGGCTATACTAGGTAAGCATAATTAAGGGACTATTCTGAATATAATCTCAGCCTTAGTAAAGGTAGTGGGAATGTTTCTTCTTTTCCCTCACTTACTGTGTTGAAAGAAGCAAAATAAAGAAAAATATGCTTAGTAAGCTCAATGAGGCATTACTGGAAATACTTTTATCCTTAATAAATAAAATATTTTCACTAGTGAAACAAAGCTGTTCAGTCAAAAACCAGCAATAGACTTACATTAATAATTTTGCTATTGTTACATATTTATATCTTTTCACCACTTCACTGTATATGTTGCCTCAAGATATTAAGGGGCTTTGTTAATTCCAGGAAGCCCCTACCCCCTGAACTCTTCTTTCTTGCTTACATCAACCTTTCAAGTCTCACTGGTGCCTTCATCCAGTATCCTCCCACAGACCAGGGGACAGGTCCCTTCTTGGAGTGCTGCTTCTTGCTTTCTTCTCCCGTCTCAGCTCACAAAGCTGGCTGCTTGTGCTGGAAAAAAGGAGGAATTCTGTGGTGCAGCTGAAACAAAAGCCATAGACAGTAAAACAACAACATGACCTGCAGCCGCAGTAGGCTTCTGTTGAGTTGAATAGCCTGACACATGGTGATGGTTTTCAGCCAAATTAGTAGTGGCATGTCTTCTGGAAAGGGAGAAATCCTATATTTTTATGATGAATATCAATAAAGGACTTCTGCTTATCATAACAATATTGCAATGAGAAGAAGAAAAAGGCCAGGATGGAGTAGAGGAGAGAAGATTTAAGTGGAAACACTTTAGAGGCTTAAATTATTCCATATTCCACTAAATAGCAAAGATTTATAGAGTTAACTGTGAGCATATATTTGCTTATTAGAGATGCATGGGAGCAAAACAAGCTGAGGTGATTTTAGGATAAGTTGTCCAGAAGTAAATAGCTTTTGAATCTCTCTTTTTAAATATTAAAATTCCTCTCAGTTGTATTTGAAGTGTTTAATGAGAGAGAAAAATATGTAGTCTATTCCAATCTTTTCCCCAGCTGAGTTACAAATTTGCTTACAAACTCATTGTTATCATGAAGTTAATAATCACAGTGGCAGCAGAGAACAGTTGGAGTGTGTGAGGCTCTCGTTTCTGCTGGGTTCAGAATCCTGCTAATGACTCCAATTCTCTTTTTCCTTCCCTCCTCCTCGGGAGCCGTGTCAGGTGCCCACCACCTCTCAGAGCACATTCAGCCTAACGTGGGATTTGAGAGCGTGCAGAGTGCTGCCCAACGTCAGAGCTCTCTGGCAGAGGAGATGTTGGAATTAAAATCACAATTAACTCTTCGGTGGAATTAAGATAAAAGTTAGAGCCTGAGCGATTTCTCCCCAAGGGCTTTGCCAGCTCGGTGTCTGCATGCAGTTGTCAGACAGGGCAGGTGCCTGATAGCAAAGGGAGCAGGAGTCTGGACTTCTGACTCTGAGACATCTCTGATCACAATTGGTTCCACAAAACGTGATCAAAACTATTTTGTGAAAACCCATAAACAAGTCAGAAAGTAAAAGAAAGGCAGGCTGGATCCAAGCTGACCTCCTTCAGTCACCTAGTAAAGTAGATATGACTTGTATTCAAAAAGTTTCAGTCAACCCTGTAGCTTCTAGACCTTTCATACCACAAATGAAGTGAGATTATTTGGCTATGAAGAAAAATCTATGGCCTTTCATGTATGAAACAGAAATACTGCACATTGAAATGAAAAAAAACCCAACAACCATGCAACCAATAAAAACAACCCAAGGTGTTTATGAATACAGCAGATATTTTTCCTCAGGGAAAGTGTTGTTATAACAGTCAAGTGAATGCATTCTTTGTCTCATTCAGGAGCCAGCTCAGCTGATAGCATATTAAAAATAAACCTTTTTCCAGGATTATGACATAGTAAATACAGCAGTTAGGAGCAGAAAAAAGGTGCTTCCACCCCAGTATCTGACCTCTGACAAGGTCAAATTATGAGATATTTGAGATCTTAAGAAATGGGAAACATGGGGTAATTTTTTCTCCATTACAGTCTCCAAATTCTGTAATTTGTCACTCATTTGCAAGTAAACTGTAGTTTGTGATTTGATGAACCTGAAGTTCAGTTAGATCACTGTGTTTCATAGATATTCATGGAGATTTCCTTCATTTTATCTCATTTCTTCTTTACTCATTCATATTCTAAGCAGATTTAAAAAATGCTACTGCCATGAGTAACATCATCTAATTATAGAACGAGTAGTACTTTCTTTCATTGACTTCCCTCTCAGTCTTATATTACAAGCATGAATGTTTTCTTCTTTAATTTCTCCAAGCCATTTACGATTTTGTGGCATAAGTTTGATTATATTTTATTATTGTATTACAGTTGTTTTAGTTTATATTATATTTTATTATCTCATGCATGTTCTTTCATTTGTCTCATTTTTAAACTGTAGAGTTATAGATGACCTCAGTTCCCCTATAGAAAAGAAAGCATGACAGTCATTCTTTCTGCCCCTTCCCAGTGCCTTGCCTTGCACTAAAATGTAAATTTTGGAATGGCATCACCAGGTTTGCACATGGCAGTGAGAACATGGACAGTCTTTTCTAGAAGAGATGTAATTTTACAGGGAGTCCAATCCACTGCAGAGAATTTATTCTCAATTATCCTGATTTGACTATGGCAAATAGATTGAGGGGGAGAGGATGAGGCATCAGCTGAAGACAAATCCTTCAATTTTTTGTTATGATTGCTTGATTTTGCAACCTTAGTAATAATGTTCTCACATCTATTTGCATACTTATCAGAAGGGGTTGTGACTTTTTCAAAATGTGATAATTCACCAGAAGAGAAGTGTAATAAGAGGCTTAATGATCAGATTTTAAAAGCACTACTTCAGATCAATTCAACAAAAGCAAATATTCTGATTTGGGGGTTAAAAAAATGCAAGATGAGTAGGTTCCAATTGGAAGACAAATTTCAATTCTGCATAACTTTAATTTCTCTGGAATTCTGAATATTTATGTTGAATATGAACATTTATCTTGAACACATGCAAAAGGATAAAAACCTTGTCAGATCCACTATTCAGAAGGCAGGAAACAGAAAAGTCAACATTGTGACTTGGTCTCTCTGCTTTGTATTTAGTAATAAACTGATCTGTAATTACATGTACATGTAGATTATGTCCATAGGATCCTTTCTTTATTTAGTGTACAAAATTAACTGCATTCCCTTACTGATTCAATATTTTGTTTCATCTTCCATGGTCAATACAAGGTCATAGGCTTTACTTAATTGCATTCTATTAAAGCTCTGCTCCAAAGCAAAAATTATTAATTCCTGATGGTCTTTTTTCTCCTATCACCATTCTAACGTTTCAGTGTTTTAGAGACATTAATGAATGTATCTTGCTGTGCAGTCACTGAGGGATGTTGGGAGCTGGCTCACAGAGATAAAAGTTTAAAGTGTACACTCACTTTGGGGTTCAACTTCACATGTAGGACTGGCTTTTGAGAGTACTTAATGCTATTTTGGATGTTAAAGCGAGAAAAACATTGATTCAGTTGCAACTATAGGGCTCAAATATTTTTCTCAATCAGTTCCATCTCCAAGAAGAAACGGCTGATCTTGGTCAGCTGCTTGCCTAGAGCACACAGGGAGTGGGAGGCGTGTGCAGGCAGGGCATGCACATCCTGGACAGGGCATTCCTCTCCACCCTGAACATGAAATTCCCTCTGTCTCCCTTGCAAAGGGTTTACAGACAAGTTGTTGATGCATTCTCAGAACAGGAGTTGTCCTCTGTCCTTTGTTCCTTCTCTGCAAGGCTCCACTTTCAAGGGATATTAGTTAACTTAAGTCACACTTGCATTTACAAAAGTTATTTATTTGTGTAAATTGCTGTTGAATTGCAGAAGAAAAGCAAAAGAGAAATCCAGTAAAAAGAGACATCCAGTAATCAGTAGACCCCATTTCAGCTCTCATAAAACTGCAGATATCGTTGCTGTTCAAAGAACGTTCACCTCGTTTTTCAGGTGGGTGAAATATTATCTGTCTTGCTATGGAAATGGTAGAGGTGTTTTCTATGAGAATTCAACTAGAATGGGAAAATCTCAATTTCATTGTTTAAAGTTGAGCAAAATAGCATGCTACTCAATAGGTTTTTCCATGGAAAATGAGAGAAAGCTTGAGCAGTGAGCAGTATTAACATGCTTAGCAATGGAAAATCATTTGAGGTCTATATGAGTTTCTCTGGATGACGAACTTGATTTCCTGTAAAACGTGTAAAAAATGCCCTATTGCAGCATTTAATTCAAACAAAGAGCTTCACTATTTTCTACCCCCTCCAGGCATTAGAAAGTGCCCTTGAATTTTTGTGTTCTGTATTATGTAAATTTATTTGTTTATGGTTATATTTATCTCCTTATATTCTGCCTGAATCATCTAAATTACAAGCTGTAATTAATTCACTATTACTGCATTATGTGCTGAAAACATACATAAATAATGAATATATTTTGGTTGTGTCTTGTTTTAAGCATTTCACCTAAGCCTTCAGAATTTCCTCAGGCCTTCACTTTTGCTTTTGCTTCTTGCCATGAAAATGTAATATTTAATAGTAGCCTTCCTTTTTTTTACTACAGTTTTACTACTAGTTTACTACTAGTTGCTGAGTTTTATGTTAGGAACTATGATAGCTTTAGCACAGCAATTGTTGATTTATTAGATTTGAGTTTGTACGCTGACTTACATTAATTTTAATCAATTGCTCTAGAATTTCACGGGTAAATTTCAGAGTCACCTAACTTTCACAGAGATTAACCGCGAACTGACCCAACTCAATCTCAAATATTTTAAATTACGAACTTTGCCAGAAATTAGGCTATGGCACAACTACTATAGCCTTTACTTCTTTGCCAGAACTCAAGCAGAAAAGATCTTTTCTTCCTGCAGATGTTGGTCACCCCTCTTAACCAGGTTTCAACAAGCATGGCCACAAGGAGTGCAAACCCCCCACACTGTGTTTTACACTCTCCAGTGTAGGGCTGTCTGTTTTTCCACCAGCAGAGAATTCCCCTGGCTTTCCTGCCCGCCACATTGTCCTGCTGCTTTGTTCGCTCTATTGTTTTTTCCTGCAGAGTGATGCATTGCTGTATCTTCTCTTGCTGCAGCTGAAGTAGAGCCATCCATCATCCCAATCACTGGAACTAAGGACCTTATGGACTGGGAGTAAATTTTGTAGCTTTGGGGAGGGAGGGAGGAAAGAGCAAGAGGTTTTTTGTGTGTTTGAGTTGTGTGTTCTGTTTTGTTTTGTTTATTTTTTTCTACCCGAACCTGCTTTTTTGTATTACTGTTTTCTTTTGCATAATAATTCTGCCTTGCTTAGGATCATGATAAGGTAAATGCAGCAGAAGTAGTTTCATTATTTCCAAAATGTAAATTTAATCAATACAAATGCAGTTAGCAGCTGCATAGCTGACTTGACTGTTGCTTGGGTCTGAATTTGAGTTTCATTTGTGTCTTTCCTTTCAACTTTAATGTAATGCAGATGCAGACTTACTGAAATAAATGTCCAGTAAACCATAAAATAATTTTGTATAGGTGTTGAGTCTAATTTACTGTTACAGGCAAGGTCTTCTTCCCATTCAGATAAAATAAAATCCAAGGGAGGCTCCTGGTTTTAATTTTAAAGACTACAAATCATTGAAACCTGAAACTTTGCCCTCAATCTAGGTCATATCTTGGCACTTAAAGTTAAGTCTTAAATTTAACTCATAAACTAAACCAGAGCCCAAAATCTCAGCAGTGTATCCTGTCTAACTAGGACCACTGACAACAAAGATGATCAGGACTAATTTTCACTCCTATTCCTGAGTATTCCCGAGTGTCTCTTCCTTCTGGAGCCTTACAATACCTCTGGCCTTTCACTCCAAACTTCTGGCTTTGCACCCCTCTCTCCACCTTGTCATCTCCCTGACAGGAGAAGTGAAAAGTACTTCTTACCCTTCAAAATTTTTCAATGCCTTAAAGGGATTTTTTCAATTTGAACTAAGCTTCAAGTTTATACCAATTAAATTGCTTATAAGCATCCAAGGGACAGAGCTACAAAGAGCACTGTAACATTTGGGTATTAAGGTGAGGATTTTTACTTCTAGAAAGGCCACACTAGGTTTGATATCCCAATTACTCTTCAGATTGTCTCTTGATGTTCAGTGCATGTCTGAAATAACAGAACAAAGGAATAATGAAACTGCAGTTTAATGACAGAAGCATCTTGTTTTTAATAGCCTTGTCATGGAAATTGGGTAAAAATAAATTTGAGCAAGGTTTGCTGGTATACTTAAAGAAACAATCAAAGGTGCTCCTATGATCTCTTTGATAATTACCAACGAGTCTTAACACCACCATTGATTCAGAGAACAATTAAATATCCTTTTTTGAGTTTCAAAGTAAAATGAATTTGCTATGCATTTGGTAAACTTAGGTAAAATATCCATTTCACAATATGCTCAGAGAACTGTATTTTAAGTCAATCAGCTTTCAGCTAACCTTTTTTGGAGAGAGTACAAGGAGCTTCCCTCTACCAGAGGTGATTTAACCTTAGATCCATCTGGCAAAGACTTGACCAAAAATCACTTTCTCTGTGCCTTAAGGTCTGCTTTGCTGGAGGATGAGGCTGAGGAACTGGGTGGGCCCTGGTCACACCTCCATACTGAAGCTTTGGCGTAACGTGTGAGGAGTCACCTGTGCATCTGGTTACACACCAAGTGCTGACATATTTACCTGAGAATTTACTTTCTTCTTTGTGGAAGGAAGTACGGTTCTCTGGGGCTTTGTACAGCTTATAAAATGAACAGTACCATGAAATTGCTGTTAGTTTCTTCTTTGCTAGAATATGAGTAAAAGCCATGTGTGCGATGTAGAGATTTTTTTTAAATTCTACTATAAGACTAAGATCTTTAGGTGGGTAAAACCCTTTTTTCCAGCTGTTATATTTTACACCTTTACTCAAATTCACCCTGGTTGACAGAACGAAATGAGCCACATTTGCTCTAGCCAAGGAATGTTACAGATGTACTCAGACCCACAGAATGTGACCTGGTACATCTCTGAAGTTTATAGTTCCAGAGCCATGTACAAGGATAGAGTATTACCCCACTGAATAAAAACAAGTACATCTACTTTTGTGATGAATGTTGTGGCTGCTGCTGATTACTGAAAAAGCTGGTAAAATCAGATGGTGCCTCTCCTACCTGTGGAAGTGCTAGGCTAGATGCAGTATGATGCCTACCGTTGGAGAGATGGCAGGTTCCTGTGGGGTTATAATGTAAAATAATGGAGAACTTCACACACTGGCCATCAATGTGTGTTAATTATCCACCTGTATATGGCAGACCAAATTAAATGCCATCAATTAATTTCTCACATTGAGCAAAAAATATTTACTCTAAACCAAATTATTTAAAACTTATTTTTGTTAAGGTGAATTCATGGGTGCAATTTCCAGACAGAAATCCCTGAAGTCATTTAACACCCCCCACTGAACAGTCATCAGACTGTTTTACTGATATTTTTGGCTGGATTTGGTGGTATAAGGTACCATGAAACACAGTTCATGTCACTTATTGGATTCACTAGTTGTCACGTTTCTCTTTAAGGCCGATAGTTCCATTTCCTCACTTGATGTCAGAAATTAAATTTGTTGTTTTACTGTGATTACTGTGCCCATATTTACTTCTTAACTTAATGAGGGTGGTTTGGTTTTTTTGGTTTCTTTGGTTTTGTTGTGTTTTTTATTTTCTGTTTTTTTTTTTTCCTAACAATATGTTTGTTTTGAATATTCATTTCTTTGCAGGATCTTGCAAATATACTTTTTACTGAAAACAGAATAATTACATCTATTTCTGTTCCAGCTCTGCTATTCTTGGACTCATTCTGTTGCTGAATTGACCTGACATATTCCTTAGCTAAGTAAGGAATGTTATTAGCAATTCTAATGTGCTTCATTTGAAATCCACATGAAAAAGTATAAAGTTTTACAAATATAAGGAAGAGTAAGATACTGATCCCCATAGGATAATCACTTTCAAAACAGAGGGAACGTCATCATAGTTAGTTGTTTTCTTCTGGAAATCATTTTGCTTGGGAGAACAAAAGGATTGGGAGAAACAAGAGCTATTTAGCTTTATTTCTTTTTCTTTTTCATACAGATTTTCCTCAATGTTCCAGTTCCATAATCAGTACTCAATTATTGCTCTTTCTGGATTGGATTTATGGTCTCTATGTTCTTACATACTTTACTGTAAGTTGTCCTGTGACGCTCATTTTCCTCTTAAAGTGTCAGCCCCTGGGGTCAGGTTATTGTTTGAAACATGCAAAACAATTTTTTTGCTTCCTTTTCCTTCTTTTTTTTTCTCCTTTTTTTTAAAGCAACTTTACCAGCTCTCCCAGGTTGTTCTGAAAAGCTTTAAAATTGTGAAGTTTCATGCTCCCAAGACTAGGACACAACGTTTTCAGATTTTAAGACCCAAACTATAATTTGTAGAGCTATGAATACGTTAAAACTTTTAAAAGCTGGCATCTTTCTTGTCATCTACTTTATGTCTCTTTTGCCCGTGAATGGCTGAACAGTAGAAGTTGTCACCATCATCTTCAGTAATGAAATAAAGGGGTTATTATGCCACTTCTGATTGCAGGTGTGGCCATAAACACAGAGGAGGACTGGGGAACTTGAGGTACCCTCTTGAGTGAATTTCTGTTGTCTTAGCTGGAAGTTCCTGCAAGAATTCAGAAAAATAATGTTTTTATCCACAACTAAAAAGACATTTTTATGGTGTGAGTAACTACATTGTCTTCACATACCCTGTCTGGAATTTGGGCCAATGGGATGCCAAGCAAAGGGACAATCTTGCCAGTGTGTGGAAAAAGAAAAAAAGAGGAATATTTATTATATATGTTAAATATAATTTATTATTATTTTAGATCTGCCACTGGTTCAAATTTTCATATTTTGCTTATATGAAATTCTGACAAGACTCCTTTGTGACAGAAGTATTTGTGTATTGACTAGAATTTCTTGTTCACATCTTTTTTTTCTGAATACAGGAAAAAAAAATCAACATTTTAAGCCATAAATAGAAGGAAAGCACTCTGATAATGCTCAGCTAGAAGAAGTGAGGGAGTAGAACTGTTTTTATGAGGAAGTGTTCAGGTAAATGAACACATTTTTCTTCTCTGTTGTATTTAATGTCTAGACAGGGAGAATATAACAGTAGGTATTTTTTTATTTATTTTTTTTTTTTTTTCTCTCCTAAAAGATATAGGTGTGTTTAGACCATGCAGACCTTTCTTTTGATCTCTGCTGCCTACAGAAACCCAAGTGATGTAGCTTCTGGTTCCATCTTCAATGTCTCCATTTCCTTTCCCCTTCCCTCAGCAAGGATGGCACTTATTTAGCCATTTTAAATACAGGGAGCTGAGGTTAGATTTTAACATCCTTGATTCCCAGAAACAAAAAAGAACAGCCTAGAGGGAAGAATCCCACCTTAGATTATTTTAGCTTAAATACAAACAGAACAAATGAATGGTATAACATTGGGGACGCACCTTTGGTCTGCCTCTTTTCATGTAGGAACTGTCTTTGTTATGAGGAGCAACAATTTCAGCACTTGTTTAAAACTCCCCAAAATTCTCAAGAGTGAACAGAAACTGACTTTTTTTAATAAGTCAAAGATAGGTACTGGGCTGCTGGACAAAGGTCCAGGGAAAGCTGATTTGGGATGAAGAGAGGAGCATGCAGGGAGGAGAGGGGCTCAGACATGGAGTCTTGCTGCGGTGTCACAGCTGTGGGACTAGGGAAGAACCCCGGAGGCAGTGATCCAGCTGCTTTAATGGGCTGCCTCCCTGGAAGCATGGATCCTCTGTCCTCCAGCTGCTGCTACCCACCCAGCTCTGGGTGACAGGGCAGTGCACATTGCACTTTTCCAGAGTAGTTTTATTGGCTTAAGCATTGCCTGTTTTGCCTTTCACACAGCTGGCTTGAACAGTTTAGTAGGGAAATTGTTTTGTGGATGCATCGGGATCACATGGAGCTATTCCCATATTCATACAGCATCTCTGGGATAACTCCAACCATTGTTTCAAGGCAGCTTCATATTAGGAGCTGTTTAATGTCTTTTAGCTCCTTTTAGTGCAATTTGGCACTAGAAAACAACTCAGACGGGGTGCCATTAGCCAATTCACTATATGCCAGAGTTTGGAAATCTTGGCTATGTAGCACCCTTTGTTTCACACACCCACCTCCCAGCTTTGGTGAGCTCTGCCTGACCTGGCTCCTCTCACCCTCTGGACGGTGCCACAGCTTCTACTTCCCAAGCTGACGTGGGCAACAGGACTCTGGTGTATTGGCTGGTGGCCCTGGGACCCCTCGGGGCTGCAGCTGAGCTCCGAGCATGCCTTTCCAGGTTTCCAGGGCCATGCCTCCTTGTCCTCACTGGGAAAGAGTAAGTGGTAAGTGTTCAATTGGCTCGTGTAGTTGCAGCGTGTTGTGCAGTTTACAGGCTGTAATTTCTATTTGTTTGTTCCTGGTGTGATGTCCAGCTCTGGCTGGCTGTTATTTTGCCTACAATGGCAGATCTGAAGAGGGCTCAAGAGCCAGGTGCTCAGCTGGGACAGATCAGCATTAATGCGTTCACATCAGTGAAATGTTACTGTTTTAACATAGCTACAGCATTTTGAAAATGTTTCCTCTAGGTAGTAGCCATCTTGGTGATGGCAGCGTAGCTGTGCCTTGTTACTCACAAAGTGTCTTGCTTGCATTTTTTACAGCCTTTCCACGTCCCACACCCTGCTCCTGCTGCTTGGCTGTTGTTGTTTATACAGCTTGGGAATGTTTTTCAACAAAACTTGTCTTTCCCAAACTTTCATTTAGTCTTGCCTGAATTTTATGAGGCTGACTTGGAAATGCTAAATAAAATTCTGACTTGCAATGCTGTCTGGACCTCTACTAAACCTCCAGGGCAATGTGGATGAGAAGTGACAGCTTTTAAGATGAACTTTTTCTAAACGAGGTGTTTAATCCTCCTAAGAAAACCCTTACGAATCTGAAATGGTAATATATTTCCTTCAACTGTTTGATCTATGAGATTTTCTGAGTTCTTGTTCTCTGCAGGAAAGGTTTTGCCTCACATGTATTTACATTTTCATTTTTTTGCTCATGTTTCCTTGAATTTTTCGCAGTAATGGCTTTGAAATGAGTGAAGATAACTAACTGCTCAGAGGTCTAACTACATATTCAGGGATTAAAGTACATGTTATTTAAAAGTTTGCTTGTTTGCTGGAGAAGAGTGCTTTTTTCTGACTTAATTAATTCTTTCAAGTAGCTGTGCAGGCAGCTTAGGAAGGCCTTTCCCTGACTGCACTACAGTTTAATCTTTTTAATAATTTCAGCATGAGACTACATGACGTATAAATGCCTCATTGGTTTGACTGCTCTGCCAGCTATTTTATACCCAAAATAAGTTATCCAAGGCATTTTTTTTCCCTGAAAATTATGAATAGGCTGATCTGTAACACCCTGTCCTGTAAAAGATGCAATGAGATGAACTCACAACCAAGAGCTAGTTCCAGCAAGGTAGTGCAGATCAGCTCAAGCTGGCCTGCTCTGCAGTGCCTGGAATATTTCTGTGGCGGTCTCTGCTTGCCTTAATGAGAGGCAGAGACTCTCCAGGAGAAGCAGCAGGATTCTGATGTTCAAAACAAGGCAGTGGTGGCATGGCATGGTGCTGCACAAAGGGCACCCACCTGAGCAGCGAAGAGTGCTGTGATGATGTGTAACTGCTGGTGGGTGATGCAGCTCCACAGTTGCTCTATATTAGCAACTGTATTACTATTATTATATTATAACCCTGCTCAGCTTTCCTTCTGAACCTGATGGGAAAAACCTCACTTGTTTATTCCCATCCCTGCCTCTTCCCCCAGATAAAATGTTTCTTTTTAAACTTTCAGGAGTCCCTATGTTCTGAAGCAATACCCCACTATGCTCAAATTGCCCACCGTGTGTACACACAGCTGGCAAAAATCTGTTAGGATTGCTATTCCACTGCACATCCTTGAGAGTCTCCCAGCTCACACACTTTCCAGGCAGAAAAAAAATGCACACAAAAAGTGCATGTGCACTGGGAATCTGAAGTGCTCAGGATGTTTCAGGACTCTGCACAAACTGCACAGGTGACAAAAGCGTGTGCAGCAAGGCAAAGATGTCCTGGACTGAATTTCCTGTGCATACACAAATTGTCTCCACGGCACACAGGAACTAGATGATCTGTCACAGGTGAGCCATTGTCACTACACTTGCACTGCTGTGTTGAGGTCTGGCTGGCTGTCAGCTCCCTCTGAGCTCGTGCCTCTGGGAACTGTTGGCCAGAATAGATGGATGGAAAGAGCTGCCACGGCAGCAGAGGCTCAGAGCATGGGCTCAGAGGGCTACCAGAGCTGTAATAGGGACTAGCAAAAATTCTCAGCTTCTTGAATTCTGATTAAATAGCTCACCCACTGGATTTTCTTGTGAAGATACATAATTTCACAGCCTTTTGTTGTGTGTTCTAAAATATTCAGTCCAAAAGTAAATTATTGTGTACTGGGGAAAATATCACATGCTAAAGGTGTCATAAGAGAAATCAGGAGTCAGCAGCTCCCATCATCTGTGGCATAGGGGTGATTAACTGGAACAGATGCCTTTGTGAATCCTGCAAGGAGTTATTATCATGCTGAAAGAGAAGGGAAAGAGCTGAGAACCAGGTATACTTTTTAAAGAAACTTTTTTTGTGCCTTTTTCTTATGCTTCTGTCAGAAAAGTCAATAAGGAATGACCATAAACAGCTGTTTATGATATCCCTTCTTCCTACAGATGCAGACACTAAAAGGACTCACCCTGTCACTGTAGGGCAAAACATCTAGATTCTTCTCTTCATCTTGTGTACGCTCCACCATGCTATGGGTGACACTGTGATGACTCTCTAAGTCTGTGTGTCTGTTTTTGGGGCTTCTGCTCCTTCTTGGTCAGTCACTTATAGCTGAGGGATACTCCCTTGGGTAAATTGTTGCCTCATTAGTGTGGTTCATAATGCTATTTCAAATGTACATTTAGCTTAGCTTGGAAGCAAAAGCAAAACTGTCCCATGGGTTTAACATATCCTAATACTAAAATTAGTGCTGTAGTTAAAACTTCATTCCTACACGGAGACTGCATGGAGGCACGTACAATGAAAAGCCAGCTGTCCAGAGTTCACCAGTTTTTCAGAAAGGAGATTATCAACTCTGCATGCCAATACAAACAAAAGAAGTTGATATAGCAACCTCTGTTTAAATTACTTTTAAAACATAAGTGTTCAGGGGATAAGGTGTAGATGGAAATAGGCCCCTGCCTCACAAACAGCCAACCCATCAGAATGCAGAATACTGAAAAGGTCATCCTGAAATGGCATAGGACTATATTTCATAAAATATAGGCATTACATTTCTGGAACCTCATTTGTGTGGCAAAAACTGTGACAAGAACAGAGGTTGGCACAAAATCAATATATTCTTGCAAGGATGTAATAAATAATAAAAGTGAAGAACAGCATAAATTTTAACCAGTTTTCATTACAAGTTAAAGCTGGTCTGATTTCCTATGTGATCACTTGAAGCTACATAATTTCCAAAGAAACATCAGCAAAGGTATATTATTCATTTTGGATGAAAGGTGCTAAGGCAAATATCAGAGAGGGAGAGAGAGGGAGAGAGAGAGGGATGTTTATTACCTTCACTTGCACTTGGGTGTTACCAGCAGGACTGGAGGTGTGAAGGAAGGGGTAGGAGACAGGTGGGGGCTACCAAACCCCTTCACAGTCACAGTCCTCGGGGTACCGAGGAACTTTGGCTGTTTTGGTGTTTTTCACCCCCAAGTAGTTTGTTTTACATAAGGCTGAGAAACTTCTCACCCATGAGCGGCTGTGCCATAGCAAAAGCCCCAATTTCAACCATCTCTTTACAGAGACAGCTCAGCACCCACGTCCTGATGCCTTCATTTTCCAGTCAAATGTACCAGAAATATCAATTAACAAGCATAATCCTCTTGTGATAATCTGTTGCTATCCTCTAAAATTTCAGCAGCGCCGCCGCTGCAAAAGGATAAACCCATTAGTTGCAATTTTATCAGCCCAAATGGACACGAGCTCCTCCACTTGGCTCAGCCAAGGAGGCAGTTGTCTCACTAAGGCCTCCTCGGGCAGGAGTGACTCAGCTCCCGTGGTACCCCTCCCTGGGGGAGGCCGGGGAAGCCGAGCCTGGTCCCTCCACAATATGTCTCCATTTAGATTGACAGCTTCCCCTGACTGCGGGTTAACCTTGTTATGACAGCGCAGCTGCAGCTGCCGTCCCTCCGCCCTGCACAGGAGGGCTCAGCCCTCCCCAGGCAGTAGCAGCTCTCAGAATCATGGGCTACAGCGGCCGTTCCATCTCCGGTGCTGCTAGCTAGCCCCAGATCCCTCTGGCTCCAGTTTGTAATGGGGCAGGGGGCTCTTCTCTGATTTCCCTGGAGCGAGGGGTTTAGCGGGGGACAGCGCCTGTTGCGCTGGTTCTGTTTTGTTACTTTCTGGTGAAAAATATAAACTTTCGTCCAATTTCTTGGGTCTATTGAACAAGTGCTTTCTTATTTGAGCACCATTTCTACCCTGGCATCTATAGTAATGGTGCTCAGTGTCGTCTGTACATCACCATGCATTGCATCTATTTCTGCTTGGAAAAATGGCATCCTTAATACAAATACTGTTTCAAGATTTTGTTTATACTTGGCTTTCATGATTTTAATTTTTTTTTTTTTTTTTTAGTTAGAAGAGGGTTTGTTTATATTTTTTGTGGACAGACAATGATGTGGCAAAAAGACTGGTGGTACCTGTGGACAGTGTAGATTTTTATTGTCAAAATATTTCAGATAGAGGGCATGTTTAATTAGAATCCTCATTTTTCAAATTACCCTTTAGTATTTTCCTTCCATCACATTACAATACATGTCAAACACAGCTCAGCTTTGCAAGACTTGATCTCTGACCATTGACCATTTTTTACAAATGTTAGCAGACCACTTTGTTCTGTCTTTACCTACTGGATATCTCCCTAGATAAATACACTTTCTGGATAAACATCACTCTGCCTTCTGAGCAACTACTGCATGATGTTCATAACTGGCCAAATGACTATACAACGATTTCATGTGTAAAAAATCTGATAATAACTGTGTGCCTTAGGATTGACTAATGTTGGACAGAAATAACTTTTGTGAGTGGATATTTTTAGTGTTGACAAATGTAGAGTGCAGCATTATTGAATTTGTTCAGTTGCCCTCTGTGTCTCAGGAATGTGCCAGACCCAGTACAGCTTTTAATTGCTTCACTCTACTCAGTAATTTTCCTGCTGTTATTAGTGCAGGCTGCTCAGCAATCACTTGGATCCAAGACATTTGTAGGACATTTCCTTTGTGTAGTGTCTGTGTCCTGCCTCTCAGCACTCTGTAATGCAGTTCTGCACATGCATTTCTGCTCTGCACCATAACTGGGTCCAACTGGCATTCCCAAGAACTCAGGGAAAACAATTTGCTTCATGAAGCAGGTCTTCTAGCTATAACTGAGCCATATTTCTTAGATGAGCAAGAAATTTCTTTTCGGCAAGAGGAGCCGAAAAGATTGGGGAGATCTGCTAACACACTGCAGACATTTGGTGTTCAATCACATGGGGAGGGAAGAGAGCAGGAAGGGGAATAACACTGCCCTAGGCTGGAGAATCTGGCCTGCACAGTCTTGTTCACTGTACAGGTATATCTGTCTATCTGTCTATCTATCTATCTATCTATCTATCTATCTATCTATCTATCTATCTATCTATCTATCTATCTATCTATGTATCTTATCTATCTATCTATCTATCTATCTAATCTATCTATCTATCTATCTCTTGCACAGTTGTAATCTTTATAGCTATATTAAATGCAGAGGAGCATAAAATTCATCCAAATAAGGACAAGTAACGAACTAGAATATTTTTATACAATATATCTTGGTTTCATCAAATTTCAGATAACATTCTATTTATTGGAAGTTGCAAATCTGTACAAGTCTCCTGACATAAACCCCTGTAGGAACATAATGATTAAGACTGATTTACAACAATATCCAAGCAATGGATGCACAGTGGTTGGACCAAATTCAGTTTTTATTGTGAAGTTCAATGTTAGAAAAATGGGACTACATAATAAGGGGTACTGACTTAGCTGACAGTTATGTTTGTCATTGTTCTGGAGATGGTATTGAATCCAGAGTGTCACAGCCTTTGGGTTGTGGCAAATTATTTTAATAGAGGATGGACAACAGGCTGTGGAAGGACACAGTTGTGCGTCTCTGAAAAGCTGCAAAGCTCCCTCATATTGGAGGGAAGAAAGATTGGTTTCTTTCCTTGAGGCAACCAACACAAGTCAAAATGTAAATACGAGAGCTTAGGCATTTTGGAGAGGTCCTTCAGAAATGCATATCATAATAGCAATATCGTCTCTAATTGATTATGCAGTCTGAATCCTTGGCATTAAGTGCTTGGCAAAAGTATTACGCTCTAGCTCTCCCTACTGGATTATTATCACACAATTTCTGTGTTTAATGGGTGCAGTGTATTGCTGTGCTAAACAATTAAACAGATAATACAAGTATCTCACCACACTGGATAGGCTTTTCATACTTCATGTGCATTTCAACAGATATGGCTAAGGCTTGTGTCTTTACTTTGCTAATTCTTCTTATTTTGTAATATATCAGAAAGAATATGCTGCTATCTCCTGCTTCTCTTTATGAAAAGTCGTAAGAGAATATTTCTTTTGGCTGTACTTTCCAAGATTACTCTGTGATTTCTAAGAACTTAAAGTAACTTTTTAAAAATATTTTAGGATCTTAGAAGCCTGAACTTCAATGGCTTTCACTGAAGCTTAGTTGTCTGTCTGAAAAATCCTTTAGTTAAGCTTAACTGTTCTATTTCAATTGATTTTTGAAAGTTAATAGAAAGATTAGTCTATACAGATTTCACGTTTCTGCTATGCCCAGTTGTGGCTATCTACTTTTTCCAAGGGAAAAAGCAAGCAGAGGTATTTTAAGCGGCTAAAATACGCATAGGTTATATTTTGCCTTTCTCTCCCAGTATGGCATTTGACGTATCAGGACTAAGCTAAGGAAAGGTAAATTCTTCACTGATAAATATTTGATTGCAATGTGTTTACCCACATACTGCAATAAATTGGTCTTTACTGGCAGCAAGACCTCTTTGACTTTATGCCAAAGATAAAAGTGTATGTATACTTTTACCTGTATGTTGAGATAACTATGGGCTTATAACAAAAGGTTTTGGTGTTTTTCTGAGACATCGCACCCACTGAGAATGTTTACAAATAATGTAGTCATATACTCTGGTTGTAAATGCAACAGTTTGCTTTATAAAATAATTAAAGAGAACAATTTTATTGTTTTTTCATTAATTGCTGCTTCACTGTAAAAATTTGTACAACAAAAGAAAGCAGATTTTTTTGGTGTGTGTACCTATGGTCCATAGTAAATATCACTTGAAGAACTGAAGCCATTTTATTATCACTATAAAATCCATATGCATGAATTCACCCAGACTAAATCAAATAAAACTAACGTGCTAAATTTTAAAAAAGGACCAGAGACCAATCCCTGTGTCTGAAAGTAACAGTCTAAAGTAATCAAGAATATGGTAGGTGTGATCTGGGCAATTTGTTGGTGAGGGTTAAAGCAAACTAAGGGAGTGAGAAAATCATGAAGCATGGGGAGATCAGGGTACAAGTGTTTAGGCTTGCTCTTTAATCCTTTTTGGGGTTTTTGGGTTTGCTTTTACTTTTTGGTGCAGGGGGAAGGAAAGGAGCTGTTGTTTTACTTATGTTTTGTTAGTGGGATTTTTTTGTAACAGTTCTGGGGGTTTTGTTTTTGATTTAGTTTCAAAGCACAGTAGATATTCCAACATTCAGTGTGGACATGTACCTTTTACCCAAGAGAGACATGGTCCATCCTGGGTAGTCAGGGGTCTCTCTGTGAATGGGGACCAAGAATTTTGCAGTGGAGTGAGTGCTTTCCATGATATACATTTAGCCACAGGAGATGCCAGGTGCAAACTGGGATTTTAGGTGGGCTGAATTTCTGAGTAGTCCATTTCTCCATGAAAAGAGCAAGGGCCCTCCTAGTTTAGGTGCTTTAGTTTCCTACTGGAAGACACATTTCCTGAATTTGGGCTAGTGTAAAATTCACCTCCTACTCTAAAATTTCATTAATGTTTTACCTGATATAATTCAGTTTTAACCTCAAAATATTTTAGCAGTGACATTACTGAAAAATATTAGGACCTATAAATCACTAGGTTTGTACAGAGACTCTAGTCTGTCCTCTCTTTTTGAAATTTGCCTTGCCACTTTAAAAGTCTATTGCATGTATTAACATGTTTTACTGATAGAGGGAGTTTACACAAAATAAATCGGTGGATCAGATCAATTAAAAAGATTTTTATTTCACCTCAATGTTTTTGAGAAGTATTTGACAGTGCTGAAACATTGGCTTGGAGGACTGAATTTTACGTCTGAAAAAACATTAGCTTGGTTATCTACCATAGGATTGATCCAACAAGGGCAAGATATTAAGAAACTAGAGAAGACATAGAGAAAGGAGAGAAAATAAAGCTAAGCACTGAGTAAAAAATGCTGTGTATTTTAGGAGAGATGTTATAGAACACAATTTTAATTTGTGGGAAAGGAGTTTGAGAGATTACTCTGATTATATTGATAATCTCTTCCAGTAGAAAAATACCTAAGTACTAACTGCTCTGCAATAGGTAAAATGGAAAAGAAAAAAGAGCCATATGTGCAAGCTAGAGTTGCATGGATTAACCTGAGAATCACAACATTTTGATGCAAAGGTGGTTAATATGTGTAATAAATCCCATGCGTAAGTGACATATTTTCCATTTCTGTTGTCTTTATATTAGTCTTTATGAAAGAACTACTTGGCTTAGAGGTATTCACCTCAGCAGAGCTCTGCATTAACATGGATCTACCACCTCTGTGACAGCTTGTGTTGTTGGGCAGTATAGAAATGGATCCAAACCAATAATGACACTAGTTTTGAGCCATAGTCATATGTTCTAGAGAGAATTCAGCCTGAAGAGCAAATATATGAAGTCATCTGTCAAGAGAGCTGAATTTGAAATGGGTGTGTATATTTCTTGCTGTTCCCAAACAATAGTTCTTAGCATCTTCCAGCTGATCACATCCTTATAATATCAGTTGCATGAAGTATAGATATAGGGCTCTCAAAAAAAATCTTAACTAGTACCTGATGCTGAGCTTGTATCTTTTTTTTGAAGAATTTAAGAGTTTCAAGCCTGTCTGTTATCAAATTGGGCAAGTCTCCTAGGACACAGGAAAACTCCACTTGGTCTTTATTTTCTTCATTTACCTTTCCAACTCTGTATTTTATATTTTTTTTGCCTCAAGAATACTTTCCTCTCTGGCATTCACAGAGTAATATAACGTTTATTCTGAGCCAATTAAGATAAAGAGACAGAAAGCAAATGGGGCACAAATGTTGCCATCCTAAGTAGGAATTGTGCATGTGTAGAATTGGAGAGAATACAAATTTTATTGCAAAGAAATAAATAAAGCCTGTGCTTCTGACTTTCCTTTCCCTTTCCCTTTCCCTTTCCCTTTCCCTTTCCCTTTCCCTTTCCCTTTCCCTTTCCCTTTCCCTTTCCCTTTCC
>VZSE01010016.1:32959-113501 GCA_013398275.1 Promerops cafer | reverse complement strand
CTTCCCATGCTTTGTGTGTGAGGAGCCTGGGGAGCCTCTCTTGCTCAGTGCTCCATATCTGCTGCCCTGGTGTGTTCCTCGGTCAGTCTCTGGCGTAGCCGGTCTTCCTCCAGCTTGGGGAAGGGCTGCTCCTCAATCCCTGCTGCTGGCAGGACAGCCCCCAGCTCTGCCCCTGCCCCCTGGCCAGCGACAGCTTCCAGCTGGCCAGGTGGGGGCCTGGGGGTGCAGCAGGGGCTGTTCCACATGGAACTCTTGGAGTTAAGAAAGCAGGTGCTGTCTGTCAGCTCCCAGGACTCCAGGTCTGTCATGTGTGCCCCAAATCAATATTTATGATCATCAATTAGAAGTAATGTGAAAACAAGGCATCTGAAAGATCAGAAACGGTGTTTTCCCTCTCTGTGGCACTGTGGGATTTGTTGTTTGTGACTCTGTAAGGATACAGGATTTGGGGAGCTGTGATCATCTGGATGCGTTTTGGCATCTCTTTTATATCAGTTATTGGTCTGTGCAGGTCTGTCCAAACAAACAAAACAAAGCCCTTTAGCAACATTTTGACAACTTTAATCATGATAATTTTAAGGTACTGATATATC
Source organism: Promerops cafer (assembly GCA_013398275.1). Classification (NCBI taxonomy): domain Eukaryota; kingdom Metazoa; phylum Chordata; class Aves; order Passeriformes; family Nectariniidae; genus Promerops; species Promerops cafer. The sequence continues at coordinate 112,908 of VZSE01010016.1, read as the reverse complement.
TAAGAATATGTTGCATACCGTCAATTAATTTTTTATTGATTTCATTGCACAACGGGATTAGGCAGACAAAAAAAAAAGTGTTAATTAAATCCATTATATGTGACATTTTTCACATGCTTTTGTTAAAGTTCAAAGTTACCCCAAAGTAGTACTTATCTGGATTACTAATGGTTTAAACTTTTGTAGGGAAAAATGAAAGCATTTACTTTTTAAATGACTAATAATGTCTCATTTTGATATTTTATTATTACAAGTTTAGCATATGAAGGAAATTATAGTTTCATCCAGATAAGTTGAAATGAGATATAACAGCTACTTTCTGTTTGCTACATAATGTTCTATCAACATCTATTATTTACAAGTTGAATTTTGTAGTCTTTTTTTATCCCATTAAAGACTAATCTTTTAATCATAAATTTAATAAATGCACTATATCTAGATGTCTTTATAACTTCATTTTGAGAATATTAATTTTTAGCTGCAAATACCCCTTGTTATTCGTAATAGAATTTTACCTTGACTGTGGTCAAATGGAAATAATAATTTTTTATACCATTCCTAGCTCAAAGTAAATGATGCAGAAAACAAAAATATCAACAACTGATTGTTTATTTGCTTCACTTTTGTTGTTCTTTATACATCTCCTGTTGAGGTCTGAAAGGTACAATTTCAGAAGCTTGAAAACCAAGTGCAGGGAGACAGAGAAAGACCATAGTTTTATAGTTATAATTTCAATCCAATTCTTAGATAAAAATATTCTCAAGTTCATTTTTTTGGTTTAATTTTTTTTCATTGCTTTTCTTAATTTCAGTCAAAATTTAATTATTTCCCACTAATCCATGATGTGTGAGTTAAGTAAATGGTATTTTCGGTATTTTTAATAATTATTGGGTGTTTTCTACTGAATTCCCAGGCAGGGCCAAAAAATAAAGTGACCAGTCCAGGTGGAGCAAAGTCTCCTGAGTTTATGTGAGTGCTTTAACAGCAAAATCTGCTGGACATGGCCCTGAATCTCTGCACTTTTCTGGGATCCTGTGTCTTGAGCTGCTTTTAATCCTGAATTTTTGTCTTAACTGCCAGGATACTGCTAAAAAAAGTAGCCTTTGTGATTGTTGCAGCTAAAACTTAATTTGTCTGTCACTGGGGAAAGGGTTCACCATCATGCAGGAGGCTTTGTTAAGAGTTTCTTGCAGCATCAGTGCCCTGAGTGTTGTTGGCTCTTCCCTGTGACTTGTGAGGACATATTTCCCGTGGTGCTGTCACTTGGATCATCCCACACTTCGAGTCCTCTGCTCAGTTTTGTGCTCTCACTAAGAGAGGGACATTGAGGAGCTTGGGAAATGTCTGGAGCATCAGGAGCAGCTGACGGAGCTGGAAAGGGGCTCAGCCTGGAGAAAAGGAAGAACCTTCTGGTTCTCCCCAGCTCCCTGACAGGAGGGGGCAGCTGGGGGAATCAGGTTCCGCTCCCAGGGAACAGGGACAGGATGGGAGGGAACGGCCTCAAGCTGTGCCAGGGGAGGCTTAGATTGGATTTTAGGGAAAATTTCTTCATAGAAGCAGGGAAGCACTGGTACAGGTTGCCCAGGGCAGAAGGTTAGACTTGATGATCCTGGAGCTCCTTTCCCATCCTGATGGTTCCATGATCTCAGTATCCCATATGGATTCACTCATGAAGAAAAAAACCTCTGATGTCCAAGTCATCCTGGGCAAGGATGAATCCCCCTTTGCAGCCCTTCCTGTGGAAAACCCGCCATGTGTTTAGAAGACTGAACCCACCCTTGGTGAACAAAGTGCCACTGGAATGACATCAGAACGGTGGATTTCCTGGATTTCAGAGGGAGTGGGACCTCAATTATTTATCATCTGGTGCAATATTGCTTAGATCAAGCAAAGTGATATTGTGGAGAAAAAAATAATTCCACATTTCCACATTTATTTTCTTCATTACCTTTGATTTATATTAACTAATTTCCAAGTGCTCCTTTCTCACCTTAGCTGGTTGCAGTCTTCAATTACCTTAATTTAACCAGAAATCTCCAGATAGGTCACAGCTCTCATCTTTAATGAAAAATGAGTGGAAGAGGCTTAATAGAAATTCATAAGTTCCTGATGTTCTTTGGAGTAACACATACATTATTTAGTTCTGTGTGATGCTCTACACATTTAACCATATTTAGGCTGCTAATTGTACTGGATTTAATGTCCCTGGGGGAGTATCCTTCACAACACAAGACAGCTTCTCACTGAACTCTCTGCACTGCTCACCAAAGCAAAAACCACTCCTGGGTATTGATTACTCCCAATATTCAGAGTTTTAGTGACAGAAGAATGCTTTGTAGAATAAACCAGAAAATCCTTAATTACTTTTAATGTTCCCTGAACTGCTCTAAGTCAAGGTAAAGAGATAAGAAGACAATTTCTATAATGTTTTAAAGTATAGTGAAATATCTTTTTTTTTATTTTTTTCCCAATCATTGTGGGTATTCTGTCTCAACACTTGGGTCACTAATTCCAGTAGAAGCTGAAGGTGCTTCCATGCTGAAAATAAGATCCTCTCCCTTTTTTTGGTCTTTTCTGACTTACTTTACACTGGAAAGGCTCTAATAACAAACAGTCTGCAAACTCACTGTGAACTAAACTAGGCAAAGAAATGTTATTTATTCCAGAGTGCCTGATCCAAATTGGCTTCAAAGGGATGTTCCTCCTCTGTAATTTTGCTTCTTTTCTTCCCAGTACATGATTGCATTTGACTTCGTTCAGGGCATTGAACTGGAGAGGGGAAATACTGGTATTCCAAGAGAAGAAAAAAAGAGCTAACAAGAAAAAATTGAAAAGTGAAAAAAGAGAAAGGCTGAATTTTCCCTTCAGTCATTAAATTACAGTGCAAATATTGAAACACAATATGTGGCTTGGCTATGAATAATATTTTTTAAAAGAAAAATATCTGTGAAATATTGAATTCATCCTGCAAAATCCATATAGTAGCAAACATTCTTTCAGCAAAAATGATGGAAGAGGTTTTTTGAAACCATTTTCAAAAGTCAAAAACTTTTCAGCAACTTGACTTTTTGCAAAATCCCAGTGATCTAAGTATAAAAATAAACATAGAGGCTTCTTTTAGGTAACAAACTCAGTTTTCAAAATATCAGTTTTGATAATTTTCAAAGTTTGCACCAGTGAAATAATCAGTATTATACAACTTAACTACTGTGGATTTCTAAGCTAATGGACAAAAAACATTCTGGGGTAAAAATATTCTTTTTTATTATATTTTAATTCCGTTTTAAAGGAATTGACTTTCTACATAAAACATATTCAAAATTCAAGTACTTGCTATCAACTTGTGGAGAAGTTAAGAATTCATGTAATTTAAAGTTGCATATTTCAAAACCTCAAAACACTAAACAGATACCTAAAAATCTACATAAGTATTCGTCCTGCTGCTTTATGATAATATTAAAACATTTCTTTAGATCTTTATCATTTATTTTCTACTCTTTATAATATCTTTCTGTTCTGAGAACATTACTAAAAGTATAAGTTACTAAAACCCTTTTTTTAGGTGTCAAAGCTGAAAATGAAGCTCTAACCTGAAGCTTCACCTGTGCAGATTCTTCCTCTTCATTTAGACAAAAATATTTTATCCCAAAAAATTAGGATATTTCTGTGTGTATTGAGGCTGATATATACACTGAAATCAAAGGGATTCATGGATCTGCATCCCAAAAATCCAGAGCAGAACAGCAGGTGAGGAGATTCGGCACATCTCATAAATCAGTCAGTCAACACCAGACAGGATGATACCTTCACTGTAAACCTCTGACACATTTCTTTATGGAATCTGTATCCTACACTGGATCATCCCTGGATATTTATATCATTATGGAGCCTGGGAAAAATGATGCCTTGTTCTGATAACGTGGCTTTAGTTCTGGCAAAGAAGAAATTAGACAGGCTGGGGAAGCAATACAAGACTTCTTGGGTAGTTCTAAGTTTGATGCGAAACTTCTGCCATAAATAAAGTTAATATTTCATGTGAAAAAGGAAATTTTTAAGAGGGGTGCCTGAATGTGCATAGAGATACTGACAAATGAAATAGCAATGAAATAACAGAATTTCTTGCAGAAATTGCAATGTTGTTTTTTCTGTTGTGAGGCTTGTCTCAGTTGAAGAATTTTCTAAATGTGGTACAAAGACTGTTTAGTACAAAGGAAACTATTTAAAAAATATTTATTAAATCTAGTGATTACTACATTACTCTAAATGTCTGTAGAGTAATTAAATAAATACAATTCAGTCATATCACTCAGTCTCTTCACAGACTGGCTAAGTTTGCTCTTGGAACAAGCCCATTTTCCCCCCTTTTGTTAAATACTCACAATTTGCTAACTAAACTTATTATTCGAATCCTTCTGGGTTTTCACAGAACTAATAAATAATCATGGTTAATATAAATTTCTTGCCCTTGTGCCATTGTTGTCATTCCACAGGAGATTGTGCTTCTTCTCCAATGACCATCCTTTAATTATGGCATCTATGAAAAATAACTGCATCTCCTCTCAGACTTTGGTTTGCTTGGATGAAAAAACAAAAGCCAAAACCATCTGTCACCTACATTTCACAGGGGAAGGGACTCCAATTCCTAACATTCCTGTGACCTGTCTCTGCATCCACTCCAGCTGGAATTAATCCTGAAAGCAAGAACTGTATGAAATGCTCAGTACAAAGTTTAAATAGTGCCTGGCATAACACTAAGAATTCCCAGTAATTAGAGAAAACGCTCTTCCTTATACATCCTAACATCTGCCTTTTCCATGGCTAAACCACAGTGGTGGATTGTCACATCATCATCAAAACAAAAGATAGGAAAAGTCCTATCAATCCTTTCAACTTGGCTCTTCAAATGTACAAATCCATTCTGTTTCTTTCTTTATTAATTTTCAAGTGAATAATACAATATTTCTTAAATTAAGGGTGAGAGAAGTATAAAGGTTAATATTCCTTGAGGTTCTGTAGGACATGACAAAATGAGTTGAGAACGTCCAGAACCAGGACTGAGTAAATCTTTGGAATCAGGGTTGTGCAGGTCAGCAGCAAACCCAAAAAATGGGGAAAACCCCTGGGAGAATCTGAATAATGTTCACTCAGGAGTAATGAGTAAAATGTTCTTAAATGCAAAATAGGATTACTTTTGATGGACAAGGAAAAGCATTCTGCTTTTTGACACTTAAAAGGAGCTAAGTTTATTCTTTTATCTATATTTCAGATTTTTTTTTTCAGCCAAAGTGGTGTTACCAGTTCTGTGAATAAACAAAGAAAACAAAGAGAAAGAGGGAAAAAGAAAAGAAGAAAATAAAGACAACTTTAAGAAACCAAATTTGCCCAGGGAAAATGGCTCCTGGACAGAACTTTATGGAGGCTCTAAAATTCAGATGCCTTTTCTTTGTCCATAAGCACCAACCAAAGTATGGATTTTAACATTTAAAATGACCCTACCAGTTAAAATAAGAAATTCAGCTGAACTGCATTAGTAGACTTAAGTTCACTTTATGGTGAAACTAAATATCTATATTGGTGTTGCAAGTAGTGAAACTGGAAAACATTCCAAAATACTCAGTTTAGGGTGGAGCTTTTTAAAATAATGTGTTAGGAGCATAAATATTTTAATAATTTACTTCACCTGTTCAAAATTTGGCTATGCCCCCAAAAAATCCTCTCCTCTGGAGGTTATGCTAGAGGACAACCCAGGTTTATAGTGATTTGCACAAGCTATTTGTATTTTTCAGGCTTTCTGAAAAGGCAGAGTGCTTTTTAGCAGAGCACAGAAGCGAGGAAAAATCCCAAATTGTTTGTATTTGTAGCAATAAGAATGATCACTGGAGCAATATCAAACACTTACAATCCTCCTTCCTGTCTAGTCTTTTATCAAGTGATTTAAAAATGACTCATGTAATTTAAATTCTCCATTAAAAAAGCTACTTGTGTTGTTCTCTGAAGCTTCCAGCTGCAAGATATGATTGCAACATGATTTGTTACATGCAGGAAAATAATTGATCAAACCGAAGTTCCACAGAGCCATCAGTCACACCAGCACCTGAGTGGGAAAAAAACCCATAAATTCATGGGTTCTGAGTTATGTCTGTGCCTTGGTGTGGGATGAACAAGCTGCTGATAAAAAAAGCTGCAAACAAAACTATATCTCAAGAAATAAAGAGTATTTATTCCTGACAATCTCTGGAGGGTGCAGAGAAGACAATTAACGGAAAGGATACTGTTGAAGTCAGGCAAATCTACACCAATTATGCAGAATCATCACTTATCAATTGAACATTAAACCAGAATTTCTGACAGCCAGCAGAAAACACAGCCCAGTAATTCAGTGTTCTCATGACAGCTGCAGTTTTTAGTGGTTGCTTGCACAGAATGTCCTAAATTCTTGTTATTTGCTGCAGTGGCTCCATCTTTTCCTGCAGATTTGAGAGACTTATCAGGAAATGTGTGGCTGCCCCTGGATCCCTGGAAGTGTCCAAGGCCAGGTTGGATAGGGCTTGGAGCAGCCTGGAATAGTGGAAGGTGTCCCTGCCCCTGAATGGACTTTAAGCTCACTCCAGATGAATTGTCCCTTTCCACCCTTCCTGTAGCCCCTTCAGACCCTGGAAGTTGCTGTGAGGTCTCCACACAACCTTCTCTTCTCCAGACTGAAAATTACCAGCTCTCCCAGTCTGGCTCCAGGGGGAAGGTGTTCCAGCCCCCTCAGCAGCTTGGTGGCCTCCTCTGGGCTCTCTCTGACAACCCCTGCACCTGTTGGATGGCCTTGTCCTTTCCCTTTTCCTGGGAGAAGTGCTCTGTTCTGCTGATGCCACCAAGAGGAGGAAAGCTGCATGGTTAAGGCCTAAATTTCTATCTATTTAAACCATATTTTCTGTAGTGCCAGGATTCCTCCCAGCCTTGACTCTGAGGGCTGTGTGCTCTCCAACGCTGGCAACCAGCAAGGTCTCCTTAAATCCACAGCTTTGCAACCTTGGCAGAGTTCTCTTTCCATGTGCCCTATCTTTCATTTTCATAATCGGTAGTGCAGAGGAGACTAAATGCAAAGTCAGGGAATTAATTTAGGTGTGCTGCCCTCATCTGCATGTCCTTAATTCAGGATGTGCACTGCACTCAATTATGGGTCACTTCCAGGGAGATTGGACCAGAAGTGGGGAATGACGGGGCCAAGAGCTGAATCTCAGGAAGAAATAGACTGACTTGCTAAAACAGCAGGATTTATTCTGAAGAATATATATTTAGACATAACATTCAGTCACAGAGAGCATAGAATATATATATTTATATCTGTGTAACTATATTAATATATAGACATAGATATCTCCTAATTTCAAGCAAGGAAATTAAGTAGACACATTTTTAACATGTGATTCTAAAAGTGTATAACAAGGGCTTAGTGTTAAATGGAATTTGAGCCCTAATCGGGATGAAAAAGATGATTTTACCTTTAATACCACATGGCCTGGGAAAACAAATAGTCCTTGTCCTGTCCTGGAAGATGCTCAGGGGCAGAGAAGTTTCAGAATATGGGGCAGATTCTAGAAGAGGTGCTTTCATAGTCCTTCCTCTTCCTGAGCTAGGATGTTCTGAGCCTGGGGCTTCACCTCATCCCCAAAAGAAAAGGGGTGAACCCACCTGTCTCAACACACTTCACCTAATTGGGCTTATCAGAGGACTTGGAGACAAAGCAAATGAATATTAATTATGCCCTTCTTAATCCTTTCTGCTTTGAAGGTGCAACTGCCTACAAAGTTCTACCATCAGAGTTCATTGATTTTTATTTTTGATGTGCTCTCTTTATCATTTTCTCTTTTATTTTTTTAAAAATGTATTTATTTTTAGAGTTTTTAAGACAGCAACGTGCTCCAGAACACTGCATTAAACAATTATTTATGTGCGTATTGGATGCACTCCAACTTCCTTTCTTAAATACATATATTTTAGAGCAACAATAAAATAGATCTGGTGAACAAGACATATTTTTCACCAATGATTATACTAACAACAGAGGAAAAAAATAGATGAACCTGTGAATAATTTATAAATTGGATAGGAAAAAGGCAGATTGATCGGGGAATTTATTAAATATTAATAATCCTACAAGTCTGACATGATAACATAATTCAGGATAATGGTGAAGTTAAACCAAGCAATCTGTGGTGGGTGTTTAGAGCAGAAGTTTTGAATGGAGACCACCATGTTCCTCTAGGTGAAGATGAGACATCATCAGATCATCAAGTGTCTTCTAAAATGATGAAATATCCTTGGGCTTGTGCCCTCTTTTACATCTGTTAAAGTGACTATTAAAGAAAGTTAAAGGAGTTCTTAATATCCATCAGTTCTATTATCCTGATGGTCTGAAAGCAGCTTTTCCAAAGGCTCATTACTGGGTACCTGAGAGGTAGGAGCATGTAGATCCATTAGAACTGAAAGGGTTTGAGGGCAGGATTATCTTCCCAAATATCAAAAATCCCACATTGGGCAGCAAAATCTCCAAGCTGAGACAAGAGCTCCCAGTTTAACAAGAAGGGAGAGGGAGAGGGAGAGGGAAGGAAGGAAGGAAGGAAGGAAGGAAGGAAGGAAGGAAAAGAAAGGAAAAGAAAGGAAAAGAAAGGAAAAGAAAGGAAAAGAAAGGAAAAGAAAGGAAAAGAAAGAAAGGAAAAGAAAGAAAGGAAAAGAAAGAGAGGGAGAGAAAGAAAGAAAGAAAGAAAGAAAGAAAGAAAGAAAGAAAGAAAGAAAGAAAGAAAGAAAGAAAGAAAAGAAAGAAAACCTCCCAAAAGTCTGTTATTTCTGCAGTTCCTGCAAATACATTAATAGGATGAAATTCTGTCCTTATCCCATGGTGTCCCTAGAGCTCATTTCCAGAGCCTGGGATCTGAGATAGATAAGCACTAATTTCTGAGCAGTGCTCATATGGCAACTGCTAAAGTGGCAGGTCCCTGACTCGGGTGTTCTGCTAATAACATTTAGTGGGGTTGGCAATCCCATTGATTTCCCATATGTAATAAGGAGAGTGCATTGCTACCTTCCTACTTAAGGTTTATTAAGCAGGCAGGATATTAGAAGTCAGAACTGATTAATTCAAGGCATAAACAATCAATTTGGGATTTTTTAGTCTTCTTTTTTTTTTCCCCCCCACAGTCCTTTCCCCAAACACATCCCTATTAGTGCTCTCATTTCTGGTGACACTTGTTTTTTACTTTCCTTTGTGAGTTTTCACCATTATGTTGAAGAATGTATTAAACACTCATGGTTTTGTCTTGATTTGTGTCATCAGAGTCATCTTGAGCTCAAGGGTTTGGTGGCAGACCCTGAAAGGCTGGAGCAGATAAACCCTGTCATATCCAGTTGTGAAAGTGAAAATAGTGAAAGTCTTTAAATTATAATATAATAATAAAATAGGTGCGTGTTCTATAGACTCAAATTAGGGTTTTTCACAACAGACATAAAGGGAACACTTATTGTCTTTTCTTTGCATCTATTTTAAGGTCAAGACCAGCCAGGGAGTAGCCTGTAATTTAGGTAAGCCCATTTCAGGGTCCTTGGGGGGAAATTTGTATCCAAGTAGAAAGTGCCTTTTTAACTCTTCTAATTTAAATAGAAGTATCTCCTAATGTCCTCCTTGCTCAATAAACTTCTTCTGGAAGTGCAGCATTCTCTTCTCCTTATTACTTATGGGAAATCAAGGGAATTGCCACTGGATATGGCATTGCCACAGCCACAGGAGCCAGGATGTGCCAGCGCAGCAGTTGCCATAGGAGCAGTCTTTAGAATCACTAATTTGTCACAGGACTGGTGTGGGAATGAGCACCTGGAGTGTGACTCGATAATGATGGAGCTCTGTTCCAGTAATGAACCTGCTGCCTTAGTGGAGCTCATTTTTATAACTTCAGGTAACTTCAAAAGAACCCACTCACTGACAATGTTGAAAACATAAATAGAGATATCTACATTTATTCAAGTTTTTAGTGGGTACACATATATTGCATATATAAAAAAGATATTTTACTACTTCAAGACAGCAGTAAAACAACAGAAGTATCACAAGAAGGGTAAAAAAAAAAAAGGGCAAATCTGCCCAATAGCAATTTTCTTTGACATGTTCATAAGAGAAAAACTAAAGTAAAGGCATAATCATACTAAAGGTGATTAAATGGAAAAACAAAGCAAAAGTGCAAAACATTTTGACATGTGAGTCCAGAGCCAGTTTGGGATGCAATGGGACGTGATGGCCTGGTCACGTCACAGGTCACCAGGTGCCCATTTATTAATTTTCAAGTGAATAATACAATGTCTCAAACACCATGTTAAACATCCCGTGGCACTGCGATAACCTCATCAACTCCTGAGTGAGTCATGATTCTCAATTTCTGCTTTCCTTCAATAGCTCCTGAATATCTTCTTGCCTTGGACCAGCTGACAGGTTGTTTGACTCCAGCTGAGAGCTACTCTTGAAATCCCAAGAGATTTTACAGCTCGAGATGCCTCCCTGTCCACCTATACAATTTTTTCCTTCAGACTGTGTAGATCCTCCTTTCCCTGCATGCTGCACCACAAGAAGACATCTCTCTCTTGGTGTTTTTACATCTTCTGTTGCGGTTTCTCTAGGAGGATCCTTTGTTGCCAGCTATTACAGAAATCCCATTCCTGTTCTCTTCCTAGGGGATTCCTCGCTCTCATTCCAGACAACTGAATTTGTCCATGGCCGTCAGTAAAGGGATTATGTCAGGCTACTTCTCCAATAACATGGGGTTTATTCTCCTCTGACTCAAGCAATCAAGGAATGCACCTTCTTTTTCTAAAGATGCAGTTAGAATTTCTGTGGAATAAATAATGGAGGTGATGTGGCAAAGGAATGGAGCCGATAATAACAGGAGGAAAGAAATATGATTAAAACAACAACCACAACGAAAGGTTGAAACATTTAATTACACACTGCAAAAGATGTCACAGTCGGGTGGGACTGGTGGGATGATATAATGAAGAAACAAAGACTGAGTGTTTATTATATAGCTTATCGACCTGGGAACATCCTGAGCTGCTTTCTAGTAGAACTGAAACAAAGCTTTAGGTTTACAGTTAAATCCCTGGGTGATATTTATGACATTTTCTATCATCTTCACAAGCTTCCTTCCAATTACAACTTGTGATTCTCTGTGTTCAGTATATGTCTCCATCCTTTACATCATCCGACTCCCCAAAGGCCTCATTTTCCTGTTGTGCTCAGATATTATGTTTTAAACCATTAACTTCAAGGCATCTCAAAATCACAGGATCAGTTTTTCTTCCTATTTACTCAGCCCAAGTGGAAGGAGATCATTCCTGTATCATGATGTTCTTCACAGAACATCATGATACAGAAGTTAAACCTGGGGTGTGTGGGTTTGTTTGGGTTTTTGGGGTAAAAGCGGGAGGAAGGTCCTGTCTTCTCCTCACATCAGAGTTTCCATCTCTTTTTATGATATTTAACTTCATTAAATGAACCGAGTCTATGGTTCTGCTGAAATAAAAACACTGTCTGTTGGAACAAAGAAATCATTGTGGCCTTTAGGGGAAAAGGGACACAAGGACTTATGGCTCCCTGATCTGGACACTCCTTCCCCCTACTTCAGCTCTTTTTAACCATCCTCAGCAAGTCAGTAAACATTCCTGTGTACTTCTGGTGGAACTTTTCCTGAATTCATAACCCCAAAGCATTCTTCCAGCCCTGAAGTAAATCTTTAAGGTCCTTAAAAGGCTCCCTTCTCTTGCAAAAAAAAAAAAAAAAAAAACCACCACAAACAACCAAACCCAAACAATTTAGAATCAGAAAGAAACTGTAAAATCATATTTTTGCACAGTCCTAATAAATCAAAATCACTTAACTCTAACAGATATCAACATCAATTATACTAATTAGAGTGCTATAGCAATAAGTGAATCACTAGAGGCCTAAGAACAGTGGGATGAACACAGTTAATGAACTCTTTCCTATTTTCCAGTAAGAGAAAAGCTCAAAAATTCAAAAGATGCATTTATCTGTTGAGTTTTTATGCACTGATTGTATTCCAAAAGCAACAACCCAATGAGAGGCCTTTAGAGCTTTTCCTTGGGAACTACCCTGCACTGATCAGACTGTGATATAAATGAGCTATAATGAGATTTAAGTGTCTAAAGTGGAGGTTCTGTGTTGCTTTCTCTCACTTGCAAATACTATCACAGCCCTTGCTGATGGCACTGTGGTGGACTGCCCCTGGCTGGTCACCAGGTGCCTCTTTATCACTCCTCCATCAACAGGAACGGGAGGAAATATGGTGAAAATCTCTCCTGGGGGAGAGATGAGGACAGGAAGATCTCTCGCCTATTAAAGTCACAAGCAGAAGTCTTGACTTGGGGAAAGTAATTTAATTTATTGCCAATTACTTGTAACAGAGGAGGAGAGTATGAAATACAACAAAACTAAAATCCCCTTCCTCCCACCCTTCCTTCTTCCCAGGCTCAGCATCACTCCTGACTCTTCTGCCTCCTCTGCCCAAGTGGTCTCTTGTCATCCATACATTTCATCAATGTCCTCCTACTGTTTATGGCAGCATCCTTGATGGAATTGTAAATCATAGCCCTTCTAAGATATAATCAATAGAATCAGTGGCTCATGTTCCCTTAAGGTATGACTTAAATTAGATAAATGCATTACAGAACTTCACCAGAGATCTGTACAGGTCATTTCTATATTGCTGCGTGACCATATATGTTTTTTTCATAAATATACACATTTTTCTGCAGTTCAGAAATGAATACACAAAATAATAATAGTTAGATCTTGTCTTAGGCAGTGTCACCATGTCTGAATTCCTCAGCAGACTCACACTGGCTACTCAAAACTTTCATCATCTTGAAGATATAAATGGGATTTTGGTTTCTCTTTTTCTTAGGTTTTTATTTAGTTCACCCCATGAGTATTTAAAGCATTTTTTAAAGATTACTCCTACAGTTTTTTCCCTTTAAAGATTTTCCTTCAGCTTTAATGAACAGTGTGGATACTGCTTCCTTTCACCAGAATGGAAGGATGAAGCACCACATTGGCCCTGTCTCCTGCTCTGCTTTGTCCTTCTTGTTCTCCTATGCCTTAATCTACCCAAATATAAACAGCAAATAATGTCCATATACATATTTGCTCCTGGAGACTATTTCTACTGAAATTTTGACTGTGAAAATCAGCAATCCCTAAACACTCTGCCTTTTTAGAACAGTGTAGTGTAACAGCTTCAGAATTCCCCTGCAGTTAGGGGAAAGCCAAAACTGAAATGAAGCCTAGGACATAATAGGCAATACTAAAACAGCTCACAATTACTGTAATTTTACATTTAACTCACTCTCAGCTTATAGAAAAAAAATCAAGCAGTTGCTGCTTGTGCTGTATACCTTTGTGCAGCTTCCATTAGAAAATGTACAAACAGCCTTGTTAAGTGAGACACAAAACTCTCCCTGAAATGTCATCTCAAGCTCATTACTGAGAGAATGAGAAGGCTCTCTAATATGATTGCTCCTTCTTGATAACAAAGGCAAAAATCACCTGTTCCTTGGAGTCTGAAATGAGTTCTGATTGGAGTTGGATGAAGTGCTGCTGATGAATATTCACTTGCACTGGCTGTGTGTGTAAGGCTGTGTTAAAATGTGTAAATTTAATCTGAACTGATCATTTCCATTCATCAGATGAAGAAAATAATAAAATTTTAAAACCACATAATGGTTTGGGTTGAAAGGGACCTTAAAGCCCATCCAGTGCCACCTCCTGCCATGGGCAGGGACACCTTCCACTAGCCCAGGTTGCTCTAAGCCCTGTCCAACCTGGCCTTGGACACTTCCAGGGCTACAGGAGCAGCCACAGCTTCTCTGGGCACCCTGTGCCAGGGCCTCCCCACCCTCACAGGGAACAATTCCTTCCCAATATCCCATCTATCCCTGCTCTTTTTCAGTCTGAAGCCATTGCCCATTCTCCTGTCCCTCCAGGCCCCTGTAACAATTCCCTCTCCAGCTTTCTTGTAGGCTCCCTTCCATTCCACACTTAAAGAGTCATCTGAAGTCAATGTCAAACTTACACAAATCTGTAGCCCACCCTTTGTGACCATTTAAATAGAAAAACCTTTTGTCACTGATAGCAATATTGGTTTTTATTAGTTTTGCTTGAGTCAGTTGAACAGTGTCATAGATGGATCATTCCTCAACTATAGTTTGAGAGTTTCCTTCAGTTTCCAGAAGGATTAGATCAGACTCACTGGGTTTGTCTCATGTGTGCCCCTGCCATGGATACACATACTGGGCCACTTCAGGAATACTGAATTTGGAAGGGAGTCCAGATGGACCTTCCTGATTGCTGCCAATGTGTCTGTGAGATGTCACATTCATAGGTCCTAGAGAGAGTATAGAGGTGGCCAAATCCCACATAAATCTTGGGAAAACAGCTCTGGTGTAAAAATTATGCGGAAAGCTGAAAGCCCTCAGTGACTGTGAGCTCGCTGACATCATTGTGGCCTTTCAGTGCTTAAAGGGAACTCATGTAAAGGAGATGAAGGGAAGCTGTTTACCGGATAGGACAAAAGGGAACAGTTTTAAACGAAAAGAGGGGAGATTTCAATTAAATGGCAGGAGAAAATTGTTCCCTGTGAGGGTGGGGAGGCCCTGGCACAGGGTGCCCAGAGAAGCTGTGGCTGCCCCTGGATCCCTGGAAGTGTCCAAGGGCTTGGAGCAACCTGGGGTAGTGGAAGGTGTCCCTGCCCATGGCAGGGTGTGGCACTGGATGAGCTTTAAGGTCCCTTCCAACCCAAACCATTCCATGATTCTATAAATAATTAAATTAAATGTCTTATTTATCTTTCATCACTCCTTTGTTCACTTTTGTCCAATCCTCTTTTTGATGCTGTGCTGGGAGTGAAATAAGACCTACTGTCCAGAGCAAATATCTAATGATCACTATGCACCTAGGTCAGGGCTTCAGTTGCATGAATATGCTTTATTTTAAGCAGGATCCTTCCTTTTTCTGATGTTTGCCTTCGCATGAAAAGATAAACCCACATTTATCAGAATATAAAAATACAAGAAAATCAAACACACTGAATACTTTAGAAGATGGAACTGTATGAATTGTCAACAATTCCAAAGCTTTTCAGGCAAAACACAAAATCTTTGAAAGTCTTTGCTTAGTTGAGTTTTGCATGTTTTTCACGTGATGCTCAGATGTTCCAAAAATACTTTCACTATATGGGACCTTGTAATTCAAAGCAGAAGAAATTTGTCTGTGACAATCAAAAATCCAGGGAAGTACAAACCCCACTCATGGAGTCTGATTCTAGAATCATCTATCACTTCAAGCTGCTGTGACTTCTCTTATTGGTGACATAGTTTATAATAAGCTGAAAATAATAAGTATCAAGCAGAGTCAGATGAAAATGCAGTCTAGGACAGAACTATAGATCCCTGTAACCAACGTAATTAGGACTGCAATGTGCTAACCATGGAAATGAAACTGGTAATGAAATAGGAATGTTATTTTCTATGACACAATGAGAAGCCTGCATATTTTAATAACCACTAACTTAATGAGTTTGGAAGCAATGAAATCCTTTACTAGTATTAGGAATATAGCAGAATTATATTTACCTCAGGTGTATTTCTCCTCCAGTGTTAATTAGAAAAATAAAAGGAAAACTATAGGAAAAAAAACTTAGGCTAATTTATCTATCTCAGAAACAAAAGTCATGGCATGTTTATTCTTGAGAAAATGATTAAAAAAAATTATTAAACAAATGAGACAAAAACTGTACTGTACTGTACTTAAAATTTTGTGTTGTTCATATTCTGAATGAAAGCAAGAGATTAATGAGATGTAATATAATTAGTGAGATGTGGTATAACCACGCAGGGCAGGTCCCTCTATACAACAACAGCATGGCCAGGATTCAGCAGTATTTTTATACTAAAAATCAGTGCATCTCTACATCCATTTCTCTTCATCAGAGCACTGCTCAAGTATCCTATTTAAAACCAGGTTCTTAAAAGGTACCACTCTTTTTAAATTGCTTCTTCCATGAAATTGGAAAATATCCTTCTCTCACAGCTCCATCCTGCAAGCCAGGGACGTGGGGCAGGATCTGCCAGAACCAAGTCTTCTGTACTCCCTACATTTTACAGATTGTTAAAATTCCCTTTTCTTACTTAAAAAAAACAAAAAGAGAGAGAGAGAAATGTGGCTAATTCTCAACCCATGGGAATAAGGAATAGAGGTAATCTAGATGTTTAAGTACTGCAAGAGAAAAAGCTTTTTTTTTTTTGCTTTTTTTTTTTCTGGTGCTGGCAGTGCCTTGCCTTTGTCAGTATCCATATCCTGACCTGCTGTATGTCAGCATAATACTCCACATCAGGGGAAGTTTTAACCCCAAATGCTTCAGTTTTCCAATTTCATCTTTTAATAACAAATAAGAATTTTTACAATGATTAGCCACATTGGGGTTAGATGTTCAAAATGATCAGGAGTAAACAAGTTGCCACACAAATACGATTGAGTGATATATTTCCCTTTTCCCAGATTGATAACTAATAATTTTTCAGAGAGCTCTTTCACTTTTTCTATTCAATTTGTTCAGAGTAAGATTAGTGCACACTGATGTTCAGGCATGCTTTGACTTGCTTTGACTTCTCTGATCCTGTTGAGCCTCATAGTTGTATAACAATAAGTTACATTCCCACTTTATCCTAAAATGAAATATAAAAGCTCACCTTCTCAGGGAGAGAAAAATTAGATTCTAAAACTGATCCTTGCTCAACAAAACTCATACAGACAGACGGGTATCAGCCATGCCATCTGCATCTGGACTGTGTTTTCTCCTTTCCATAATAAGGAGGTGTGAAACACGTTAACCTTGATGTTTGACCCATTTTTCTCTCACACTTGCACACCCCTAGAAAGTACACAGGTATTTGACCTTCTCTGGCTCAGGTGCTCCATTATTCCACGTGTAGCCTGTGACAACCAGAGTTTTCCATGAGATGGAGTGTGCTTTGACTCCTGTTACAGGAATCAGTTTTCAGGCTAAAATATTTCTCCAGAGAAGTGTCATGATACAATCTTGGCAGCTCATTTATTCACCGGTGACTCCTCTTTCCAAGACCATCTATGAATGTATTCATAGATAATATTTTACCCTGAAACTGCTTGAAAAGGATGCAGAACAGAGCACCCTGTTTTCATGATGAAAAATATGCAGCTAGAAGGGGCTCCCTCCTTTGTTCAGCACTTCAGGAGTTGTACACCCTGTTCTGCAATGAGACTCTTATCCATGCTCTTGTCACCGAGTGCATCACAGAAAAATAACTTTATTCATTAATTATGCTTTCATTTGCACTGATCCCAGTGTGGTTGCACTGGACTAAACAATCATCATAAATTAGCTCTTGTATCACATATTGCAAAGAATGAAGATTTTTTCAGTGGGGAAGAGAGATATTGATGTTTTTAGTTTAGCAAAAAGAAAATGTACGTACAAGTCTGTTCTTTAGTTGTTCTCTAAATTGTGTGGCTGAGAGAAATGGTTTTTTTCCAGGTGCTTTTTCCTCATTTGTCCCTCTTTCAGAACTCCTATTGTATTAACTGTACAGGGCTTGCTTACTCAAGGGTCATACACTGTGATTACAACGGAATGAATTCTGAGTAATAAAAGATGAGAGTCCCTCTGGACTTTAAATAAAGTTTGCTGCTCAAGAGGCTGGAAACTCACTGTGGTTTTGCTCCTTCCTCAAGTATTCCCAAAAGCTCCAATCTCAATAGATCACTTGGGAGCCTGAAATGATATGTCTGTTGCCTACCAGCCTTGGAGCTGAGAGGAGGGAAATTGAGGTCTCGACCTGGACGTTCAAGTCTGTATGGAAAAGGCTACGGACCAAATGCCATCTATATTAGGATCTCTCCTGCTTATTTCAGCTTGTTGGGAAATTACATGTTCAGTAAGTGTTGTCCTTGAAGTGTCTCCAAGACTTGCTGAACCTCGGTGTTAACCTTTCACCAGCCTGAAAATCGACCGTTTATTTCTGCTCTTTGTTTTCTACCTCTTTCAGCTGGTTTCTGATCCAGGCAGACCTTCACCTCCCACCTCAGCACTGCTTCGTTCCCACAATCTCCTTCTGGGGAGGACTTTGCTGCAGACTTTTTGAAAGTCCAAATAAATCACACCAACTTTTCCCTTCATCCTCTCCTTCCCAGACATTCTAGGGATTGTAGTGGGTTGGCAGTGAGGTGAGATGTACAGTGTTGAATTCTCAGTCAGCACAACCAAACCATCAGCAATCTTTCAGGGGCTCAAACTGGGAAAATGTAGAATCATAGAATCATTAAGATTAAGGAAAAAATATCCAGAAATACCAAGTTCAACCTTTGACAAATTCCACCGAGCCCATTAAATTATTTCATAAAGTGTCACACCCACTAGGTTTTCTGGACGCCTCTAGGGATGGTGACTCCACCACTGTCCTGGACAGTCTGTTCCAGTGCTCAACCACTCCTTCAGTGAAGAAATTTTCCCTAATATGGAACCAGAACTTTCCCTGGTGTAACTTGAGGACCTATCCCCAGGAGGAAGCAGAGCTTAGCCTGAAAGTGTAATTTGGTACCTGATGAATGACCTTTCCTCCTGGTAAAAAAAAAACAAAACTGGTGGTTTGGATCAAAGAGATTATTCTCCCTGATTATACTCTCCAAAGAAGAAGTTGGAGTGGTTTCCCTGAATCCAGACACACCTAAAGGTTTCTTCTGCTTGATTATAGCATCAAGCCCAGTGTAGACACAAGACACTAACAGAAAACATGAGGAGTTCTCTTGGAGTGAGAGTGGAGTGGATTCATGGATAAGGAATAGGGAAGTTAGGTCAGATTTGTTAAAAAAATATGTTTTAACTTCTTTAAGTTTTCCAGTGAAGAATAGAAAAAATAATTGCAAATATTCAGCACCAAACCAGTGCTGTAGAGGAAAAGAAAAAATACCCAAAATAAATGAAATAACCACCATAAAAAAAAAAAAAATCCAAACAACAAAAGCAGAATAGAAAAGAGAAAAACAATGGGAAAAAGGCATTTCTCTCCCCTCTTCTGTTTTTCACTCTCCATAAGGAGTCAAAATATTTTCCAGTATATTATGAAAATCTTTTGGGACAAGATGACAGAAATCCCCTAATTTCACATTTTTCTTTGCTTCCCATTCTGCTATGTCTGTACAAAATTTGGCATTTCCAGTATCAATGTCAAGATAATCATGATCTCAGGGGGTGTTACTGGTGTGGCCCTCAAGGTGCTGTTGGCCCTGTAAAACTTCACTGGCCAAAATATCCTTTCAGTTACTCTGAAGATTGCAACTGTCCCTTACGTGGCTGTGAAGATCCAAAATAAACCCACTATTTATTGTCTGACACACAAAAGACAGGCCAAGGACTCTGAGGCTCTCCTCTCCCCAGGTTGCCATCCTCCAGCAAAATCCTGGACAGCCTCAAGAACCTGAACTGAGCATCTGGTAGCTCCTGGTTCCCACTGTCTCCCTGGTTTTTCCCCAGTAACTACTTAATCCCTCTTCATGTAGGTGATTTCCCTCTTGAATCCTCCAGCTACTGCCATTCCCCACCTCACTGTGCAACCTCTCCCTGCAGTTTCACCTCTCTCTTCTTCCTGCAGGTTTCAGAGCTCAGGCTCTCAGCTCAGCAATTTTCTCAGTGGCCTGAGCCAAGGTTAAGCACCAGAGCAGGGCTCTGTGTCCTTGTCTTTGTGTCCCTCCTGCAGGGAGGAAGTTTTGGCAGAACTCACCCAATGAGTCACAGTTTTACTTCAGCAAGAGGCAGAGTAAGAAACACCACAGGGGAAGGTGGACAGGAGCCATATTGTTGGAGATGTCAGAATATAAATCAAAATTATTGCACCTAAATAGCCCAAGGAAATATACTTTAACTGTAAAGGAAAACGACTGAGAAAGTCAAATGAGATGGTAAATGCATGCAAATGTTTACTTGAGCATTAATGAGAAAAATCTTCCCCCAGGTGACATTTTAAAGCAGCAACTTAGTCCTAAAATATCATTACCCAGATCTAAGTTTTTTGCTCATATTATGACCATGCTGGTTCTGAAGGTACTTAGTAAAAAAATTAAAAAATTAATATTGTACAGTTATTCTGAAAAAGTAAAAGTAGATCACTGGCATGAACTTTTTTAGAAGGGTTGGGATGCCAGTCTAGAAATTTTGGTCGTGAGAAACAAGTCCTGGTATTTGGACTACAAGGTCAGAGCTTTCTCATTTCTTTAGGGAAGTTAAATCTCTGCCATGTATTTGGATACAAATATTATCCCTTAAAGCCACAATAAATTCTAGTTACAGTAAACAAAACACTACCTCAGTTTCATAACTTTTTTTAAGCCTTTCTTAAGACTTTGGTTTTAATTGATAAAGGTATGTTTGGAATGGGTTTGTTTTCACTGTATTTTGTATTTGTTTTCACTGCTCAACAGGGAATTATGGAAATTTTGCAGAAGAAAAAGATCCAAACTCCTAAAGATGCCCTGCAACCAAGCTGAGGACACAAGATTACAAGATAAATGACAATTTAACAGTAGCCTGCAAAAGAATAATGAATACTTATTTTCTCTGCGCAGATTAATGTGACTGAGATGGTTGGAGTGACTGATGTGCAGTGACTGGTCTGTACCCCAGGTTAAAAGAGCCATACAAGGGAATTCTTTGCCTCAAGGAGGAGCTGGATTCATAAGGATGATTGTTAAGGGTGGCTAAAGTTATCTCTCCTGATTTCCAACCTCATCCATGCATATGAACTCCTTATTTGCAGGGATGGAGCACTCCTGAGCTTGCAGGAGCTGATCCTTGAGTATCAACCAGACTTCTTGGGCCCTTCTTCCTTCCAGGGCCTTATCCCATTTTTGAACAGGTCGAAGTGTGCTCTCCTGAAACTCAGGGTTCTAATCCTTCTTTGCTCTTTTGTCCATCTCCTCAAGATCCTGAACTCCTTCCAGAACTCCAGACAGAGTGTTTGAAACCTGGAGAGAGAATAAAGAACAAGCATAACATATTCAACCTGGAAAAAGCCCTCCGTAATTTCTCCTTCATGAATTATTTGAAAGGCCATTCACCAGTAGCAATTATGGGAGCTTAACCTGTTGACCAATGGCTATGGTTGGTAAAATCTTTTTCCAAGTAGGTTAATTTTTATTTCCCTTTTCGCTGATCACTGAACTCCTGCTTTGGTATCAAGAGGTACTTTAGTCATGGAATCAATAATGTTGGAAAAGCCCTCTAAAACCATCAAGGCCAATAATTGGGATAAGTTCCCAAGTCCACCACTGCCCTGTGCACCCAAGTGTCACATCCACATGCTTTTTTAACACTTCCAGGGACAGTGATTCCACCTCCTGAGCCCCAGTGCTGTGTTGACTCATCCTTTCTTCCTGCTGCTGTTGGATTTTTGAGCTTTACCTAGAGTGGGAGTGGAGTGACTCTAACTCTGACCTGTTCCCACAAAGAATCCTCACAGTTTACATCCTCAGTGAGCTTCCTCAGCTCCGTCCCAAGCCCTGTGTGGAAAAACATCTCCCTTTCCTGCCTATTCCCTTTGAGGAGAAAAGGGATCAGAAAACTAAATCCAGTGAAATTGTAGCCTTAAATAAATTTACAAGGTGGACATAGAAGCTGCTTATTTTTCAATCAGAAATTTGAAGCCATCATTGCACTTCCCTCACTAGGGAGGGAAAAAAGCAATTGTTGGTGCTCTGAAATTCTGCCTGAATTCACCCTGGCTTTGTTTTTATGGCCCTCTGAAAAATGACTCTGAGAGAGCAGAGAGAGAGGGGGTTACTTTTATGGTTTTCGATATATCCAAAGTGACACGAATGGTATGTGGCAGGACTGTGATTAGAATGAAGAGTTCGGGAGACAGGGTCATCATAAAGTATTTATAACAGCAAGTTGTATATTTTCCCTGTCAGGGAACAATGGATTGGGAAGCAGTAAAGCTGAATTAAGTTAAAAATATGAAATGCCAGTTGGTGTTGAGAGTCCTTGATGCTGCTTGAATAAACGAAAAGAAGGACAAAAGTGTTTGAGAAGAAAATAGCATAGTCCCAGTGTCTGGTGAATTTATTTGGAATTAAAAATTGCACATTTTGATCTCTATTTTTCTGGTGGTTCAGATAATCACCCTCTGAGCCTTAGTTCCCACAGGCTAAAGAAGTATTTTACTGAAAAAAACAGATGTGGGGAGGGAGAAAAGTGAACACAAACTTTAAATGCTCCATGAAATATTCTTGTGCATAAAAAATTAGGAAGAGTAAATGAAAAATCATGATGGAAATTACTTAAGCATTGGAGCAAATAGCCCTGCAAGATCTTAAAATATTTTACTATTTCAAGGCTAGGCAGCTACACAGTAATTAAAAGTAAATATAGTGCATTAAATAATAATTCTGCAGTGCATTCCAGCACTCTTTAGATTGTAATTACTGGAACTGCAACATATGCTGTAGTATCTCAAATAATTGGGATAATGGCCTTAGTTACTCTCTTACCCATTTTTAGAGCTGCTCCTATGAGGCATGGAGACTTTTTTTTTCTAACATGCACTGTCTATTCTCTTTGGAATATTTCTTTAGGAAAATATTTTTATTTTTTTAGGAAAAATAAAGACTATTTTTAAAAACACAAGTATAACCAAACTTCTTTTGCTGAAGGGAATGAAGTTCCCTTTTCATAAGAGTTTCCCTGATTTCACTCTCTAACCCCTCTCCCTGAAATTGCAGAGGGCATGGGCACATCAATAGCTTAAAAACACAATAAGACTGGGAGAATACAGAGATTATTGCTCATTGCTTGCTAAGGTTTGGAATAAAAGCCTTAAAGTCTGTATATCAATTGGACATTTCAAACTTCCCAGAACAATTCTGGATACAAATATTGTAATCATACAATGCTGAAACAATTCAGTTATCTCAGGATTTTCCCAAGTTATTTTTAATTGAATATTTTGATAATCAAGAATGACATGCTCATGTTGATCAGACCTCAGTGCATGATTTTGCATATACTTTTACCGAATATATAATATTTTCTGAATATATTTTTAATACTCCATATTCGGGAAATATTGAGTAGGTTGAAGACATTTGCAGGCTCACAAAAGAAGTGACTCTCTCTGTAGCAAAATTTTGAAGGAGAAATGAGGTAAAACTGGTGATTTCTAATGAATATTCAGATTTCTTTTCAAAATATGTAAATCACCAACCACAAAGCAGAAATATGGTATTATATCACAAATACACCGCCAGATATTATTATACTGACACCCTAGGTGTCACTTCTTACAGGCTAAAAATGCCAGTTTTGATTAAAAGCTCTTATCTAATACAGTTCAGGGGAAACACAGAGGATGGAGACTCCCTCTAACCTTTGAGCATTGTGTTTGAAGGAGTCAGGAATAAGTGACACAGCTTCCTCCAAAGCAATTAGTGAAGGATCTGGAATTACACTGTGAATATACTCTGGGTTTAATTGCTATTATTTTATTATACTACCAGGTATTAGATAATCTGCTTAGTTGGGAAACGTGTGTGCTTTGAACAAACCGAGTATTTTAACAGCGGCAAATTCATTAATAAGGGCAAAACTGCAGTGAAATTAATTACATCCTGAACTTGTCAGGGATCTCTGCTCATATTCCCTAAAATGCTTTGTCTTCTGACTTAATTTTCTTGGAAAAAATTGAGTCATTCGAGAGAGAAACTGTCGTGGCCAAGCAAAGAAATGCCGAAAGAGAGCACATAAGAGAAAGGTTTTATTCTTTATACTGTCACAAAGCAAGTAATTTCATCCTTAATTTTATCTTCCTGTCCTTTTCACCTCTTAGATCCATCCACTCCTCTCTTGCCTATTTCGACTCTTTGAGAGTACCTCTTTGAACTGAGAAATTCACCCAAGACCTGCCCCTTGCTAGAGGGTTTTGCCTTGGCTTGACACCCGAAACTGGGAAACTGTCCCCTAGAATGCTCAGAATCCTGTTTCATCAAATTTCCTTTGCCAGAATTCTCTTTTTCAGGAGTGTTTTACCAAAATTGTATATAAAATATATATATTTCCTTTACTTTGACTTCCATTGGTTTCCCTGCCAGTGCTGCTCCTGCAGCTCATTGCCTTCCTCTTGCACTCCCAAGAGGGTGCCTTCTCCTCCTTTTGGGAGCACAGATCCGTGCTTCTCCAGCAGTCACAGGGCCAGATCTTCCAGCTGCCTCTCAGTGTCCATGGAAAAGGCCCATGCAGGATTCCTGCGCTGTCAGGCAGGAGCTGCTCTGTGTGTTTGGTGCAGGCTCCTGCTACACTAAACACTCTGTTTGATAAAACATCCTGAAATGTTCTTAGAGCTTCTGAACTCTGTCCTTGGCAGCCAGGATTTCCCAGAGGAGTTTGGCACAAACCCTCCTCATACCCTTTAAAGCTGTTTATAGGGATAACTGGCAGTGTTCAGGCTGGTGAAACCATGTTCCTGGAAGACTCTTGTGTTGTAACTGGAATTTTGCTGTTCTTTGCTGGATGTCTGGGGTTACAGGCATTGAGCAGTTTTATGGGTAACAGGTTATTTAATTCACCAATCACAGCAGCAGTACCTGAGCCAGGAAAAATTTCCCATGGAAGTCAAAGATCTTATATTGGAGGCCACACAATCCTTAAGGTTGGAAAAGCCCTCCAAGGCCATCAAGCCCAAGTTGTGCCCAATGCCCACTTTGTCACCAGCCCAGAGCAGTCAGTGCCATGCCCAGGCCTTCCTTGGACACCTCCAGGGATGGGGACTCCAACACCTCCCTGGGCAGCCCCTGCCAATGCCTGAGCACCCTTTCCATGCAGAAATTCCTCCTGGTGTCCAACCCAAGTCTCTCCTGGCACAGCCTGAGGCCGTTCCCTCCCATCCTGTCCCTGTTCCCTGGGAGCAGAGCCCGACTCCCCCGGCTGTCCCCTCCTGTCAGGGAGTTGTGCAGAGCCAGAGGCTCCCCCTGAGCCTCCTTTTCTCCAGGCTGAGCCCCTTTCCCAGCTCCTTCAGCTGCTCCTGTGGCCCCAGCCCCTCCCCCAGCTCTGTTCCCTTCCCTGGATTAACTGCAGGACACCAAACATTAACCTCATGACTTGTTTGTTTGGTGCTCAGTCAGACATCCTGAAATTAATCATATTAAATAAAATAAATAAAATAAATAAAATAAATTCAGGCTACATTGAGATTAAACTCGAGATCAGTGCTAATATGGTTTGAATTTGCATATTTTGTTTGCTTTATTTATTCAGCACTACAAGGAAAGCCTAATGGAATTTGCCCTTCAGAAGGGCAAATGCACAAAACACTTAATGATAGTGCGGAATTAGGATTCAAAGAAGGTGTTTCATTTTTTTCTTGTTTATTACAACTTAGCTTTTAATGAGATATAATTGTATGATTATTAATACAGAAACTATTCACTGTCACATAGCAACAATTTTCATTGTTTGTAACTGGCAGCACACTGTGCTGAAAGAAAATAATCTATTGACAGTGTTCTTCTTCTGATTAATACTTTGTAATTAAAGAGATTTCTTTCTTAGAAATAAAATTCATTAAAAGACAAGAATTCAGGGATATTCTGGAAAAGAAATATGCATTTTTATTTAAATTAAGTTAAATTTCATTAGATATTTGAAAAGACAATATATACCTAAAATACCTATAAATCACAAGCCCATAATGTATTAAAAAATACTGTTCTATTCAACCAAGAGGTGCTAATGTATTTTATGTATAAAGTATAGGAATCATAATAAATTTTCTGTAATTTGAATTAATTACATTTGCACTGTAATGAGCTTAGTTTAATCATATTAATGAAATCTGGAACGAACACACCTTCTGTAAACACCAAAATGCTGAGTAAGGAACCAACAAGAGTAGTTACTTTCAGTAGTAACTTCCAGACAAGCTTTGTCTTATGCGAAAAATATTATTTTTGGCCAAACCTGGTCTGCAGGTCCACAAGAACTTCCATGTGAGATGGAGAATAAGGCATCTCTGACCCAAAAGTGGGTGACAGGATCAGCCTGCAGGCACAACTTGGTCAGTGTGTTTGAGGGTGTAGGGAAAAAAAAAGTTGAATTAATAACATTAATAAACAAATATTAGCAAGTTTTAATAAAATTGATAAAATGTGTAACATTAACACCTCAATATCATATATTGGTTCATAGTCTGAGCACTGCAGATAATTTGTGTTGGAACAATCTACCATGGATTTTGCCTCACTGAGAAGTTATGTTGGGTTTTTTCCCTACAACTCTTCTCTGCCTTAAGCAAAAAACCCCCAAGAAATTGTATTTTTGGGAGGTCAAGAGCAAAAGCAAAGCAAGAGAAATCCTAATTTTTATTTCTTGTTTAACTTAAGTATATCACTGATTTTATATACTTGAAAATAGTTCCACAATTTTCCCTCTCTTTACAGAATCCCAGGAAGGTTTGAGTTGGAAGGGATCTTAAAGATCATCAGTTCCAACCTCCCTATTTGGAAATGTGTTTTTAGCTTCTATAAACTTGGTCAAAGAATGACCTATATGATTTTTTTTTTCATGCAACTTTGTCTTTTATATTTGCCTTTCTTGTGCTATATTATTTTGGGGGTAAGAGACATGCCCCTTTTTTTTTTTTTTAAGAATATTAATAGATTGTGAATATTTGAAGAAATTATGGTGACAGACAACATTTTATTAAAGCCTTTTTTCTGTGCAAACACCCTGACCAAGAAAATAAAAGTCCTTATTAGTATAGTGCAGAAACTTGTGTCCTTCAGAATATGGTTTAGTGGGAATGGTAGGATTTGGTCAAATGTTGGACTTCATGATCTTGGAGGTCCTCCCAGCTGAAATAATTCTGTGATTTAATTATTCACATCCAGGTGGTGATGGCGTACAGCAAGATGTGACATGTTAAACCTTCTTTTAATAGAAAGAAGCAAATTAAAACATGGAACCATCACCTTTCGCAGGACATTTTAAAAGAGCAATGAGAAATGCAAACAACAAAGACATAGAACTG
Organism: Promerops cafer; assembly: GCA_013398275.1. NCBI lineage: Eukaryota > Metazoa > Chordata > Aves > Passeriformes > Nectariniidae > Promerops > Promerops cafer. The sequence goes on along the minus strand of VZSE01010016.1, from coordinate 85,749 downwards.
TTGCATAAGGTAAATTATTTATTTCTTAATTTGTTTCCTTCACTGGGTACATTTGAGACATGAAACTCAGCTCTAAATGTCCCAATATCCTTCAGGTTCCTGAGTCAGTTATTCAACCAAACTTCCTTTTGCTTTGTATAGAGATAATTATTCTTTATATTTTTTTCCCCTCAGGGGCTAAAACTTCAGAGAAAAGCATTTTATAAGAACTTATAAGAACTTATAAGAACTGCCATCCCTGAAAATAAGATTGCCTTCACCTCTGGAGTGGCATCTCCCATCCAGGGCTGTAGTTTGAGCTGTTTTGTTGGGAGGTTATCCCTGATATAGAGTGAGGGCTGGAAGAAAATTTAGTTCCTACTGGAAATATTTATTTGCTGCTGCATTCTGATACATGATCTGGTTTCCAAAAGCTTTTATTACAGCACTTCATTTGCATTAATTACATACTCAAATTAGAAAGTATATTTGGGCTTGTAGCAATTTGTAGAGGAAATGATGTGTTTTAATTATTGTTTGCAACTTATTGTGTGATATTTCTTTGACAATTAATTGACCTGGAAAAAGGAGGGAAGGATCCCCTTTTGGTCTTCCATGAGCTGCTTGAAGTCAAGGGGAAACCACTGGAGGGAGCAGGGGAGCTTCTCCTTTCCTGCTCCCCCCAAAACTGGCAGGGCTGGGCAATCGAAATGAGATACTGCACCAGACACATGGGAAGGAGGGAACAGCACCTGGAAACTCCAAAGTGAAATTTATACAACATAGAAAGCTTGGGAAGAATCCCTGGCTGGGAGTGTGCCTGGGAATCAGAACCTGCCTGCAGAGATGCATCAAGCAAATGGGAGACAATAATAAAACTTATTTTTCACTCTTTTTTCATAAGAACCTCTGGGTTTTCTCTGGTTTATAACCAAAATTATTCTCTTTTTGTTCTGCTACAGTATGATTTTTTTAAATTCTAGATTTTTCTGAGTCTTGGAGGGAATGAAACTTAAAGGAAGCTAAAGACACCTTGATGGTCTAGCAGAAATGAGGGTCCTGTATTTACTAAATATAGTGGTTGTATGGGGAAAGTAACACAACAAACCAACAAAATCCTAATTTTCTTCTCTGGTTATAAATGTTGACAAAATCATGGAATATCCTGAGTGGGAAGGGACCCACAGGGATCATCAAGTCCAACCCCTGGCCCTGCCCAGACACCCCAACAATCCCACCCTGTGCATCCCTGGGGGTGTTGCCCAAATGCTCCTGGAGCTCTGGCAGCCTTGGGGCCGTGCCCATTCCCTGGGGAGCCTGGGCAGTGCCCAGCACCCTCTGGGGAAGAACTTTCCCCTGGGCTCCAGCCTGACCCTGCCCTGGCCCAGCTCCAGCCATTCCCTGGGTCCTGGCCCTGTCACAGTTTTTGTAACCCCAGGAATTCCATGTCCAAGGGAGGAGTCCCCATGGGGACAGACCCAGAGTGCAGAGCCAGCTCCAGGGTCACTTCACTGGGCCAAGTTTACCACAACATTCCTCTTGCCAGAAACTGAATCCGTGTCAGCTGGGATTCTCCCAGTCCCTACAGAGACAGACCATTACAGCAAGCAAGGCAAGCCACCCTTTAGGTAATTCAGCAACCACCCAAGCTCTTTCACAAGTACATCCTTAATAAATATTTTTCTTGCGGAAGCTCCACTTCCCATATTCCCAGTGCCAAGCCAGAGGCAATGAGTCACCTTATCCTCAAAGGCACCACTGGGCAACATAAAAACTCCTATTGGATCCAGGATATTTGGGTATTGATATTGCTCACAGCAGGAGCCACTCAGGAAAATAATTCCATTAATGACCTTCCTGTAAAAAAAAAAAAAAAAAAAGAAAGATAATTGTCTTCGGTTTTGCTGACAATAAGTACTAATAAACCTCAGTTAGGGGGTCCTCCTGACCCACTTGTTTGCCATTAATTTAGTCTGCATTTGTGAGGGGTTTTTTTGTAGTATTTATCACCTAATCTCTATTACCAGCTTCATGGCAAAAATCATTATATTACTATTTCCTGGTAAGATGGTTTTTCTATTGGATGAACACTCACATTTGGATTTCTTAATTGTATAACCCACTTTCTTGGTAATTTAATTTTTCTAATGCATCAACAATTGTATTTGGATTTTTTAATTATACAACCCAGTGCACGAGTACCCTCAATAACCAAACTTTTGCACCCCAGGGAATGGCTGGAGCTGGACCAGGGCAGGGTCAGGCTGGAGCTCAGGGAAAGGCTCTTCCCCAGAGGGTGCTGGGCACTGCCCAGGCTCCCCAGGGAATGGGCACAGCCCCAAGGCTGCCAGAGCTCCAGGAGTGTTTGGGCAACGCCCCCAGGGATGCACAGGGTGGGATTGTTGGGGTGTCTGTGCAGGGCCAGGGGCTGGATCCATGATCACTCTGGGTCCCTTCCCACTCAGGATATTCCATGATTCTGTGACTCTACACTCATGCTAGTGAGTCACCACATGCTACTTCCCCAAAATTATTTTATTTATTCCCTGGATTCACAGGCAATTCTGTTTAGAGGATATTAATTGGAAACATGAGTCTGTCCCCAGAATTAACTCATGCCTTTTGGCATTATTGTTTTCCTCTTATTTCCTCGGATTATTAATTATTTTCTCTGGCATACAGAATATGTTGCCAAAGATACTTAACTATACCAGAAGAAAGGATCTCTCTCTGGTTTTTGTTTTCTTTTTATTTTTTAAATATTTTACATTATTGTGCTGAACATGGATCAGGACTTGACGAGATAACACACAAACATCATCCTAGTAAGAAACTGCTGAGACTGCACTGAAAAATATAATGTAACATACCTAAAAAATTCTGAGGTAGGGATGTTTTCTTTTTATTCAGCAGATACCAAAGCAAAATTCTATATTCAGCACAGTAAATACTGATTAAAACACCTTATTTAAATTCTAAATGAAATTAGGTGTAATTGTAATGTTTGATACTGGAATTTGGTGTGAGGGAATCAGAAAATGCACAGGTGAGTCTTGGAATAATGAGTTTATCTAGAAAAATGAGTACTAATAAGCACTGGATGAATAATCTTGTATGCAGCATGAAGTATTCTGAGAAATAAGAATATTTTGGTAATAAGGTCACAGTGAGTAGCTCCAATAAACTACTTTATTTTTTGTCTGGCACCCTATGATGTAATACATTGAATGAAATATTAAAAACCATTCATTTATATGGTGGTATCTTTAGACTCTTAGACTATTTATCAAGATCATCTTCAAAGGATTGAAAAAATGAATTATGGAAATCAAGAAGAAAAAAGGAAAAGAGTATTTTTAGTCTGTGTTACCACTGCAAAGAGCATTGGTAAGTTGAGTCACTAAATCATTTTATCTCAGGATTAAACCCAACCTTCTAGACTGTCAGCAAGAACTTCCCTTCTTTCAAACTTCTGCTGTAACAAAAATTTTGGTGTGATCATTTACGGTTTAATCAATTAGATAAGCCTGCAACAGAATACTTAATAAATTTATTCCTGTGGATTTTTTTCTTCCTTATTGCAGATGTGTTATGAGAGTCATAGAAATAAAACAAATAATAATGTGGTTGTTAATGAGATTTGGTGCTGTGGTTTAACCCCAGACAGGACCTCACATCTCCTCACTCCCACACCAGTGGGACTGGGGAGAGAATTGGGAGGGTAAAAACTGGAGTGGGTTGAGGTAAAGGCAGTTTAAGGGGGAAAGCAGAAGCCACCACCCAAGCAAAGCAAAACAAGGAATTCCTTCAGCCCTTTCCAGGGCTGTGCAGGTGTTCAGCACATCCAGGAGAGCATCCCATGGAACAGTGACTTGGGAAGACAACAACCATCCCTGAAACCCCCCTCCTTCCTCCTTCTTCCCCCCACTGTATATCCTGAGCGTGAAGAGACATGGTCTGGGACATCCCCAGGGTCGCCACAGGAGGGGCAGGAGAGGCCTTGGCTCTGGGTGAGCTCAGCAATAACAAAAACATCTGTGTTATTACCTGTGTTCAGCACAAACCCAAACACAGCCCTAAAACAGCCCCTGGGAAGAAAATTAGCCCCGCCCCAGCCCAAACCCAGCACAACTGGGAACTGTCAGGAACACAGAGGCAGATGGAAGCGGACGCTGGGAACAAGGAGAACGGGACATTCCGATAGCCAAGGCTGAAGTGTTGCTGAAAGTGTGCCAGGATCTCTCCAGAGCACACAGCATCCACTGCTGCTCTTCCCCAAAGGACACCACAGGCCAGAACCTGGGGGTGAAAGTGAAAATTGCTGGTGACCAAGTTGTGCTTTGGTGCCATTTCACCGGTTAAACAAAAGAGTGTGGCCAGAAACGGAACCCAAATCAACTCCTGGCTTCATGGATGGGGCTATTGGGACAGTTGTGACAACAGGACATTCCTTGATGTTTGCAACCTGTGGGATCCACGCATCGGGAATAGAGCAAGGGGAGATTTGGGAGCCCACATCTTCATTGGAGGGTGGCAGAGCACTGGACAGGCTGCCCAGAGGGGCTGTGGATTCTCCTTCTCGGGAGACATTCCAAACCTGCCTGGGTTTGATCCAGTGCAACTGCTCTGGTGACCCTGCTTTAGCAGGGCTTGGACTGGATGATCTGCAGAGGCCCCTTCCAACCCCAGCCAGTCTGGGATCCTGTGATTAGAACTGAGTGAAAAATGTTCTAATCACTCAATTATTAAAGGTAAAAAGAAGGTCAGTCATGTTTATATCACCTGAAATTAAGTTCCTCAAGTGTCTGAGGGAGAAATTAATGCAGATGCAAATTATTCCAGCAGTTGCACTGGGGAAAGGGAAGTATACTTAAAATTTTAATTTTAAATTTATGGTTTTCAGTAACTTCACCTAGGCAAGTAAACATATGCAAAAGATGTGCCTGTGGTAACAATAGGTTAGATTCTGCAGAAAATGACATAAAACTTCATAATTGGTCTTGTTGTTCACAGTTGTCTTTTCATAGAGAGGAAAAAAAGTAGGAATATTACATAGAAATATTCAAATTGTCTATGGAATAGAATAAGGATGAAAGCAGAGATGGCAATCTGGATATTTCTCATATTTTTTAATTTAAGAATATTTTAAAAGTTCCTAAATTTTATTTATTTGTTTGTTTGTTTGTTTATTTATTATATTTCACATGGATTTCTGTCTTTTTCCCTGCACCTGGAACACCCATTTTTCACCCCAGGCTTGTACCTTACAGTACAGTACAAATCTTGCAGTAGATTTGGTGTTGGAATGCACAATACAGGACGGATTGTTTGTGAGAGAGGTGTCTTTAAACATCCTAAATGCAAACAAAAAAGATAACTAGGAGATAAACTTCTATACAGTTGTGCCTCGTTTGTAAAGCTATTACAGTTCAGTGAGATTGAAAATAAATAAATAGTTCAGTCTGGGAATTGAGTATTTCATGCTGATTTTCCTGGCAGAAAGTCATAGCCTGTTATCAGAAAAATAAAAAAAAAAAAAAAACACAACAAAAAACAAATGAAAAAACCCAAACCCAAATCCAAACAAACAAACAAACCCAAAAATAACCCACAAAAAACCCCCTACAACACACAACACAGGAAAATCTTTCCAGCACATTCCTAATCAGATAATATTTAAACCTGTACTAATTATTAAAGCACAGGATTAGTAGTGTTAATTCTTCATATGGAAAGTCCTGTTTTAATCCTCTTACAGTCTCAGGCTAAAACAAAGGTTTTGAATGTTAGTCCTGTAGGTTCTGTCAGGCCTGTGTATCTCACTTCAATACAAGTGGACTCCAACAAGAGTGCAGAATTTTTAATTCTTTAGTGCACCCCAGCCTAGGGAATAGGTTTTATTCCCTAAAAGAATAAATAAATCTAAAAATAAAAATATTTTTTAAAAATTTATTCATTTCATAAATAATTTTCTTTGCTGTTCATATGCTTCAGAAATTTATTTCAGGAAATAGATGCACAGTCCCACTGAGCACACCTCTCAGGTCTGGTACAGCTCATGGAAGTTTTAATGGGGTACAAAAACTACTATGGCCCCAAAGATATTCCTGTAAGAAGCCCATCAAGTTGAAATCATAAAATCCCAGAATCCTTAAGGTTGGAAAAGAAGTCCAGGATCACCAAGCTCAAGCTGTGCCTGATTCCCACCTTGTCACCAGCCCAGAGCACTCAGTGCCATGCCCAGGCCTTCCTTGGACACCTCCAGGGATGGGGACTCCAACACCTCCCTGGGCAGCCCCTGCCAATGCCTGAGCACCCTTTCCATGCAGAAATTCCTCCTGATGTCCAACCTGAGCCTCCCCTGGCACAGCCTGAGGCCGTTCTCTCTCATCCTGTCCCTGTTCCCTGGGAGCAGAGCCCGACTCCCCTGGCTGTCCCCTCCTGTCAGGGAGCTGTGCAGAGCCAGAAGGTTCCCCCTGAGCCTCCTTTTCTCCAGGCTGAGCCCCTTTCCCAGCTCCCTCAGCCCCTCCTGGTGCTCCAGCCCCTTCCCCAGCCCTGTTCCCTTCCCTGGACACGCTCCAGTCCCTCAAGGTCTCTCTGGCTGTGAAGGCCCAGAACTGGACACAGCATTCACAGCACTCTAAGGCTCAGTAATGCCAGCACAGGGAGACAAAGTTTACAAAGTAAAAAAATAGTTTCCCATTTCATTGTGTGGATCACAAATTCTTGGGTTTCCCTCATGGATTTTCTGTCTGGAAGCACTGTGAGTTCCCTGAGGAACCTGCTGCCATTGCTAATGCAGGACCTTGAGGTCTACAGATGCCCAAAATGCAAAGTTGTTTACAGTTACAGGGAAAAGGCCATTTGGCACAACAAGACTGCACCTTCAGGTTTATTAATCTCAGCCTCCTCCCTACTTCTTCCCTGCATCCTTCAATTAATTCCCTGTACAAATAACTGGTTGTCTTGAACTCATTTTTTATATTCTCTTTAATGGCTTTATGGAAGCACTTTGCATGTATTAAGGGGAGAGAGGAAGTGTGAATGCTTTGGGAGTGGCATGTGGGTTTGGCCACAGAAAGCTGTTATTTTAATGGAATTCTTGTGGTTACAGTCACAGGAATCACTGTCACCACACAGGGGTTCAAATGATACCTCTGAAACAAACAGATGTGTCTTAATCTCCTGGCTGCAGGCAAGATTTAGTTTTTTAATATTATTTTTTAATACAAAGATTGCACTTCAGCCCAGTTGAAATCATCTCCATCTACAACATGAGAACCCTTAGTTAGAAGCTTATTAATTGATTATCTCACTAATTAGACTCTGATTGCCATTGTACAGCTTCAAATTAATTTTAAAGTTGTTAAATTAAAAAAAAAATACACACAGATTGCATCTATTGCAATTTTGAATACAAATATAATAACAAGAGATACAAATGACAATTACCAGTTTAATTAGCCTTTCAGCACAGAAAGGAATGTAGATATAACAAACTGGGCATCAAAATGGTCCTGTTTGGTGTTTTGGTGGTGGCATCAGGCACTGGGGATAATTTGGAATATATGGGAAGATGGCTGTGGTGAATTTGGTTTGTCTCCATATCAGTTGTTCCCTTGTTTGCTTCATTTGCTAAAAGCCCATTTGTGCAGACTCCTAATGCACACTTAGTCATTATTTTTTGATTTGGCCTAGGAGCTAACTGCAGCTTTCTTATTAAAATGCTTTCTCTAAAGGAAATATTCACAATAGTCTGATTGCAGTAGGGCTCCTCCTGAAAGAAATTTAAAAGAGCAATTTACTAGACTGTGAAATACATTTTTATTTAAATTTTAGAAGAGCCTTTTTCTCTGTCATGAGCAAACATAGGGCCATTAGGAAGAGCTGTGATGTCACAGGATCTCAGATATTGCAGTTTGCCTGTATATGTGTCTTCAGCTATGTATGAAGAAATACATAAGCAGAAGAATTACTGAGTTGGAAGATTTCCTTAAAGAATCATGCAGGAGATTGGAGGAGGGAATGGCTATTACATCCCGGAGTGTACAAACAGAATCCCAGAATGGTTTGGGTGGGAAGGGAGCTTAAAGCTCAACCAGTGCCACCCCCTGCCATGGGCAGGGACACCTTCCAGTAGCCCAGGTTGCTCCAAGCCCCATCCAACCTGGCCTTGGACACTTCCAGGGATCCAGGGGCAGCCACAGCTTCTCTGGGCAACATTAAGTCTTCAGGTTTGCTTAAAAATGTTGCTTAAATCTGTCACTGATTTTGATCTTCAGAAATACAGGGAGCTTTATGGAAGTTAAATTCTTCTGATATTTACGCTGATGACTCCCACTCTGGGTTCTGAGACTCCTGTGGGAATGTTTTACTGACAGCTTCTCCAGATGTACCTGTGAGGTGGGGCACAGTAATCCATGGTTGAAAAAATCACTGTAGAGCATGATTGGAATTTGGGTGCAGAACATTTGCTACCACTCTTTTTTTTTTTCTTTTTTTTTTTTTTTAAGTGTGATGGAGCAGCTCTGCTGTGAGGAAAGGCTGGGAGAATTGGACTGTTCAGCCTGAAGATGAGAAGCTTTGGGGTGACCGCACTGTGGCCTTCCGGTGCCTGAAGGGGCCAACAAGAAAGCTGGAGAGAGACTGTTTACAAGGGCAGGACAAGGGGGAATGGATTCCCACTGCCAGAAGGAAGGATCAGATGGGATATTGGGAAGGAATTGTTCCCTGTGAGGGTGGGAGCCCTGGCACAGGGTGCCCAGAGAAGCTGTGGCTGCCCCTGGACCCCTGAAGTGTACAAGGCCAGGCTGGACGAGGCTTGGGGCAACCTGGGCTAGTGGAAGGTGTCCCTGCCCATGACAGGGGTGGGACTAGATGGGCTTTTAGATCCCTTCCAACACAAACTATTCCATAATTCCATGTGAAGCTGTGATGCCAATGTCAGGAGTGTAATACAGAAAGCCAATATTTCTAATGTTGCAACTTTCAGTTCTTCAAAACTTAAAAACAGATGAGGACCATTAAAAAACCTGAAAGATATACATCCAGTTCTAGCACTTCTCTATTCAGTTTTGGGAATATTTTAAGTTACAATTTCTGGAAGATATTTCTTAGGTTATCAGTGACAGGATTTGCTACTCCAAGGCTCTCGGTTTAGCTCTTTTCACATCAAACCTGCCTAAATTCACATGGCAGTGCTGGGAACTCAGTGAAACACCGTTCTGAGCATCTTCAGGAAAGAAAGTGGGTCAATGTTCAGACAGTCATTAATCTAACGAAGCCTATGATAATTGCAAACAGTCAGAGTGTGAGTCTATAGTTATTCCCTTTAATACTAAAATCCCAGGATACTGAACCATCAGATACAGGGTTCTATAACAGAATGCTTATGTAAGTTCAATAGCCTGGTTTGTAAATCTTCCGGTCTCAGAAGGATACAGATTGATGGTATTTGGTACTAAGTTCTCAGATCAGCACTTACAAGGCATTGCTTAAATCTTTCCTGCCACTTTCTGTCTAGTCAATTGGAAAAATCTGTCCGGAGAGTAATTGAAAATTGCCCCAGATTGTCATTGAGTGATTTGCAGAAATACCCTTTGATTATAGTCCCAGTCAGTTTGTATTATGCTGGCCATCATACTGCACTGAGAAAAATAAATAATTCCTCAGCTTTGGACAACCAGATAATTGGTGTAGTTTATTCAAAAAAATTATGTCTATTTCTGTAGGTGATCTTCAGCAAGGTTAGAAAAAAGTCAATACCATAAACCATGTTTCAATGGAAATATGATAGACTTACAAGGTCTGCTAGGCTGTATCCAAGTGTTTATTTTGCTTCAGCAGGATAACTTTTTTTGCAGGAGGTGAAAACAACACAATTTATACTGCTTTCCTTCCTGCAAGTGTTCCAGGCCAGGTGGGATGAGGCTTGGAGCAACCTGGGCTAGTGGAAGATGTCCCTGCCCATGGCAGGGGTGGGACTGGATGGGCTTTAAGATCCCTTCCAACCCAAACTATTCTGGGATTCGATGTTCTCCCCCTCCTCTCCTCTATCCTTTTGTTTGTTTATGTATTTCAGCTTTTACTCTGAGAATAAACTCGTTGCTTTGAGGTTCCTAAAGGCAAATACACACCAAAGAAACTTGTTGGTTTGGAGACCCATCAAAACCAGGATCTCCTAGTTCCTCAGAATCCAAGTCTCCTGCTTATAAATGCATTTGAAATGCCCAGACAAAACAAAAACTCAGTGGTTTTAACCTTGAGTATTAGATTTGCTTGATGTCTGATATTTATGAAATAATTTTCTAGATGTTCTTTAACTGTGCAACATACTTAAAAATATAGTTTAAAAAAAAACCAAAAATGAAAACGAAAATGAAGAGGAGAGGAGGGTTAGGGTTTTGGTTAGGGTTAGGGTTAGGGTTAGGGTTAGGGTTAGGGTTAGGGTTAGGGTTAGGGAAGGGAAGGGAAGGGAAGGGAAAACCTCACAGAATAAAATAAAATTCTGATGTCCAGTTCCTAGACAGACGAAACCATTGCTCAGAACTGAAGCCTAAAATTGCCCAGTATTCGGATCTGTTTTTCTTGTGCAGCAAGAAAATATCTTTTAAAAGGCCATCTCCTAGCTAGAATTGAACACGTTTGAGCTGCAGAAGCAGCAAAGCAGTGAAGCAGAGCTCTTAGAGGTGCAATCTCAGGCCAGGCAGTGCCTTCTGGTGCCATGTGTTGTTTGATATTGAAGACTTTGTTTCAAGTGAAGCTGGGAAACATTAATGTTTCTCTTTGCCAACTTTCAGTATTCTGGAAGGAAACTTTAAAGTAAAAATTGGAATATAAAATAATGGCAGAAACACAGTGCACTCTGAAAAAAAAATAAGCCCTATGTCCCTTCAGTCTCTTATTTTATAATCCAGCATTCAGCAAAGGCTGGAACTGAAAATCTGCCCCGACACTTGGGAGCCTCATGTTTGGTTTATTTTGACATCATCACAGGACCATATGCAGAGAGCCTGCTCTTGGCTGCATAAATCACTGTTTCTGGAATTTATGAGATATTTTTAAAAGCTGGTTTGCCCTGACATATAAAAAGAGGCAAGCCAACAGATAAAGATGTGCACCTTCAGAAAAATTCTGGTCTAAATACAAATTTATTATAAAAGAATAACTTAGCAGAAAGGTTGATTCTGTTAGAATGATATGAATTGGACTTCTTGCTTTAAGTATCATAATGAACTGATGGGACTGGATGACAATAAGAGAACTGTCCTGAAGCTTTTCCCTTCTCAGGTGCTGAAAATGTCTTGAAATAAATATAAATAAAGACTGCAAAATAAATGAACATTTGTTATTTGATAACACTGGCAAGTAATAAGAAGCAATAATCCTGGCAATTAATAGTAAACAAATTGAACTATAAGGATTCAATAATACTCAATGAACCCACCATTTGGATATTGCATAAAATTTGGACGTTATTATTTAAAAAAAGAGAAAAAAAGGATAAATTGGCTGTAGCTGAAGGAATGATAAGTGAGTGAATAAATGAGCTTAAATGGGCTTAAATTATCCTTTTAGGTATGGGTTAAAATACTTAAGGAACTACAAACTGGAGAAGAATTTTAAGAACAGGAGAAGCAGCAAATGTTGACCTTCCAGTCTAGAACACTCTGTGTTTGATCCTGAGCAAGTTGTTGAAGGTGTTGCACCCACTTCTCAAACTTCAAATACCCACTTTAGACATTTGAGGCTGTTTGTTACTTTTCATCATTTTCCTCAAAGATAGAGACAGTAAATACAAAATTTGCACAAAATTTGAACATCATTTTCTATGCAGGAAAAGGAGAATAGTCCTAAGGTCTTCTGTTCCAGCCTTTTAATGATCTGTATTCTGGTGGGGGTGATTTGCAATTAGCACAGTGTCATGGTTTGACGCTGGCCCAATGCCAGTGCCCCCATGAAAAATATATTTTCTTCAACTAACTGCTGTGAGATGCAACCAGGAATAGAGCAGAGCAGGCTCAAGCTTAGAAAGAGAGGGGGAAAAAAATTTATTAACCTACACTAAAATAACAGAAACACACAGGAAACAGAGTGATGACTTTCCAAACATTCCTCCTCCTCCTCCCACCCAATTTCCACCAAACCACAGTGAGACAAAACCTTGGAAGCCTGATTAAGTTACCCCCACTCAGATAATCAATTCTCAGTCCATCAGGGGAGAGAGGAGTCTCTCTTGTACCATAGTCCTCCCCACGAAACAGGGTTGAAACCTCCCATGTTTCCATGTCCAGTGCTCTCACCACCATCCATGGACTGAAACTGCTCATAGGGTTCTTCAAGGATGCTTTGCCAAGTGTAGAAAAAAAAACCAACCATGTCTCATTTTTGGGACAACAGTCCCCCCCATTTTCTCATCCCCTGGGGCCAAGGGTCTCGAGAACAGAGCTCTTCTTCTCCCTGAAGACAGAGGGCACCAGCACACCCTCTTCATCTTCCTCTGTTCACTCTACTCCTTTGTATAATGTCATTACAGCAGGTCAGTCTCTTGGCTCAGGCTATAGCATCCACCCAAATGCAGTCTCATGTATTACAGGTAACTTGGTTCAGTCTATGGCTATACAAGAAAAGTCCAGCTAAAAGCCACTCCATCATCTCCTCCCACCTCAGATTCTTCTCATCTTCCTCTTAACATCTCAGGTCCCAGACTGTCTCTCTTTTCTCTCAAACCACCAGCCAGAAGGACTAATGTTTCATAAAGTTCCCTTCACCCAGGAAAGGGTTAAAAGTCCGAGCTCCACTGTCCTCAGGGCACTGAAATCTCATGGCAGCGACTCCCACACACTGGGCACCTTCCCCCCGCCGCCTCCTCTACCAGCACAGGCTCTCTCTCTCTTCCTCTGGTGGGGCGGGGGAGATGAAGAAACCTCCATCGCAATGTCTCTCCCCCCCTCCGTCCTGCAGGGGCTGGCCCGGTTCCATTCCCTTCCACCCTCTCTCTCTCTCTTCAGGGCTCGGGCCTACCTCAGCCTGGGCCTTCATGGCTTACCCTCGCCCACCCAGCCATGTGGCTGCTCAGAGGAGATGTGCATTCTCCTGCGGCCAGAACAAAAGAGAGAACTCTGGGAATTCTCTGCTTTTAACCCTGTGTGTCCTCAGAGGCAATCCATGCCTTCAGTGGTCACACCAGGTGTCAATATTCAAATCTGACCACTGATTGGTTTGACTAAAACTTCCCAAAAAAACCTCACTTCCTCTCAAACGGAGACACACAGTTACAGTGCAATAACTGTCCCTGAAGATACATCTTGTTTCACCCCTGTGATATTTAATTAGTAGGTCACCAGTAATTGTGCTGTGAATTGGCCCTCAGTTATGTTTTACTCCAAAATTACAGAATTATGGAATGGTTTGGGTTGGAAGGGAACTTAGACCCCATCCAGTGCCACCCCCCTGTCATGGGCAGGGACACCTTCCACCAGCCCAGGTTGCTCCAAGTCCTGTCCAGCCTGGCCTTGGACACTTCCAGGGATCCAGGGGCAGCCACAGCTTCTCTGAGCACCCCCACCCTCATAGGGAACAATTTCTCCTCAGTTTCTAATCTAAATCTCTTCTCTTTAATTTTAAAAGCATCCTCCCTTGTCCTGTCCCTCCATCCCTTGTCTAGAGTCCCTCTCCAGCTCTCTTGGAGCCTTTCTAGGCACTGGAAGGGGCTCTAAGATCTTCATGGAGCCTTCTCCTCCCCAGGCTGAACATTCTCAGCTCTCCCAGCCTTGCTCCAAAGTAGAGGGACTCCAGCCCTCCGGAAATCTCTTCTGTTTCCTACCTGGACCTTTCCACAGCCATCCTCCAGTGCCCATATCCTGACAACAACAAAGAATTAGAAGTTGTTCATGGGATTTTGACTGTCTTTTTTTCTATCTGAGAACAGCAAGAAGATGGCCATAGAGAAAAACAAAATCCCAGTATGAGAAAAACAGTGTGGATTTTGATGAGAATGGTGGATAGGATAAAAAATTGATGTTGAGTTAGGTTTTGAGGTGGGGAATTCAGACTTCTCCAGGAGTATGTGACAGGTCTTTAACCACTTATGGCTGTTATAGAAAAAGCTGTCATGGTAACTGGAATGTTGGATGAAGGAGGAGGAAAAGAGTGAAGTCTTGGTCCTTAGAGATGAGTTTTGCTGACAGCCTCTTTGAGCACAGTAAGTTGCCTCTGAGGAACTGCATGAATCCACATTTCTGGAAAACTGGCAGGAGTGGAACTGGCAAAGTAGACAAGGCTGCAGCATCTGAGAAGAAACCTGAACTAATGTGACAAAACCCCCAAACCTGAGGAAGATTTGCTTAAACTTTGATAAAAAATCTGATATTGAGGGAAGCACAGAGTTGTCTATTTTTGAACAGACAAATTCAGGTAGCAATATGTGTTACTAGGATACAAAATTTCCTTAAAAACCTTTAAAAACTCGTGCCTTGACTTCTTGTTGTATCAGTAAAGAAATAGCCAAAGAGATTTGCCTGTCGTCTTCTGCCTTTGAAGTGCAATGTAATTTTAAATAGGACATGTTTCCAATCAGTTAATTAAAATGAAAATTGAATACTAGACTGGGAAAATAGTAAAAACAGGGGGAAATAGTAAAAACAGAGGAAAATGGTAAAAATAGTTAGGAAAAAGTTTAGAAGCATGAATTTTTTAGTTATCTAATTGTATTTGTTTCATCTGACCTATTTCTCAAGAAACACCGCACTCCTGAACTGCTGAACTGCAAGAGCTGCTTTCCAACCAAACCCCATTAAATACACATTAATCTGAGCCAAACCCAGGAGCTCAAACAGTAGGTTCATTTCTCTGTGTCAAAATACCTTAATAATTGTGAATCATATTCTAAGTTGACAAGGTAAGCAAACAAAATGAGAATTAGACCTATAAAGTCTAAACAAAAGGTGCATATTTCCAGCAGCTGGAGCACAACAGCCTCCGCTGCTTTTTCCTTTTCTCTCACAGTTGCTGCTATAATTTTTTGGCAAGGGCCGAGGGAGGTAGATGGCAGCCAACATCCTCCCTGGAGGCACTGAGCATTTACCTGAGTGATGCACATCCCTTCTGCCAGCCTGAGGCCTGGAGCAGCCCAGGCTTTCCTCCTGGATGTCTGCACGGAAGGGGAATGTGCTCCCAGCTGCTCCACGAGGCTGCTTCCCTGCAGCTGGGGCCAGGAACCACAGCTGGGGGAAGTGGCATGGATCGAAAACAATTAAGCAAAGGAATTGTGGTTTTTGAAGCCTTCATCCCCTCAGATGCAGAGAGACATCAGGCAGAAGTGCTGTCCTTCCCCCCAGAGGTGTCTGGGAACCTGATGGAGCAGGTGAGTTGGTGCAGGAACAGGTTGCAGCAATGTTTACCCCCCTGGTACCAGTACCTAGTACCAAAAGTGCTCAGACAGCCCGCTAGACATGAGGCATTGTGTGACCCCAATGCCACTGGGAACAAATCCACCCCCCAAATCTCAGTGGGACAGAGAAGAAGCAAAGGAGAGGCTGAGCTGTTCTCTTGGCCTTAGGCTAATCCAAATCATAGAACAGAATAGTTAATTTTGAAAAAGGTCATCAAGTCCAACCATCAACCCACATTCACCACTAAAGCATGTCCTCAAGTGCCACATCCACAATTGTTGTTTTTTCAACAATTCCAGGAATGGTGACTCCACCACTGTCCTGGGTAATGCATTCCGGTGTTGAACAACCCCTTCCACAAAGAATTTTTCCTAATATCTAACCTTAAATATTAATTCTAAATGGGAATAGTGAGAAAATATCTTCATAGCTCCCAATCTGTACATGAAGAGTGGATGTTTATTTTTAAAAAATATTATGGGCAACTCTTGATTACTGCTACTAATTTTGAAACCTTTTTTACCTGGGCGACCAGGTCAGCAGCTTCATGGATGATTTGTTTAGAGAGGGGGATGCACATTGTTGAGTGGATTTCACTGCAAATATTCCATACTGGAATTTCACAAAATAATCAGATATAGACCTCGGAAGTTCCATGCTGGAGTTCAGGTCCTCAGGGGCAGGTCTGGAGGGAAGGTCTGAGGTGTCCTAAGGCAGAACCGAGACATGGATGGGGAGGGTCAGAACAGTGGCAGGAAGCTAAAATATAAGTGGAAATATCAATGGCTTTTTTTTCTAGGCATGTGAATTCTGAGCAACCTGGTTTAGTGAAGGTGTCCCTGCTCATGGCAGGGGGTGGAATGGGATGAGCTTTAAGGCCCTTCCAACACAAACCATTCCAGGATTCTGTTTGTTTCAAGGGTTTGATTTGTACAATTGTGTATCAATAAATATATAAATAAAGGAAGGGAACCTTCCATTCAGAAATCTCAAATCTTATATTAGTATTCTCTTTACCATAACAATACTGATAGCAAGGAGTGAAATTCACTGGTGACAGCTGATTATGCATTTCAGCACAACCACACATTACAAATGGTAACTGTTGGGGGGGGGGGGGGGGGGGGCAGGGGGGGAAGGAAGGAAAAAAGAAGTAAAAACTTGTTGTAAGCAGCATTTGTTTGTGCCTTGTATTATGTTCTACTTGACACCAATCCCACATGGAATTAAGTACATACTGCACATAAAGCACAGGATTAGTCCTGCTGCAGAAAAAAAATTATCCAGCTGAAAGCTGCATGTAGCTGAAAACACTTCATAACTATAGAAATGTCCAAGTGCTTTCAGGCATGAGTTGCTTTGAAAATTAAATTAAGTATTGCCATTTCCACTTAGAGGTACACAAGGATTATTACAAATTATTAGAAGGATGTAAATAATGATGAATTTTTAAAACTTATACATACAAGGTGAAACTGTAGACTCAGGGAAGTAGATGTGAGGATCTTTGGTGGAACAAGAATGTTAACTTCCCTTTTCCTTCGCCTTCCCCTTTGCTTTCCCCTTTCCCTTCCCCTTCCTCTACCCCTTCCTCTTCTTCCTCCCTTCCCTAGCATTACATTCCAATATCTGACAAAAATAATTTGAGGAACCAGAGCTTGATTATGATTTTCCCTGTAAACCGAACATTTCCATGTATTTATTTAATCACCCTGTATGTTTAACAAAACCAATTGGAAATATTTGGAAATGCAACCCTCCTTATAATATACAGGATGTTAAGAACAGGAATCTAAAATTGATCTTTTCCTGCTCTGTTCTATCTTTTCCTTGGGATTTTTTTTTCCATTCTGTGCTGTGCATCATCTGATGGTCTCACTGACAATCTGCTGTCTCGCCTCTGGCATTGCAAAATCAAAGAAGAACAAATTTATTCCTGTTTATTTTAGTAACAACAAAACTTTCCACTCCAAGCTCTACATTTTTTACTCTTGAAGGTGATGTACGAAGCAGGAAAAACAGCTCGACTTTCAGATACTCAACAGAGGTTATGCTAGCAGTAAATAAAATCCTTTCAGACCTCTGCAGGAAGAGAGCTTGATGCAGAATTCACTGGGGAAAAGGTACCTGGAATAGAAGTTGTTNAAAATAATCAGATATAGACCTCGGAAGTTCCATGCTGGAGTTCAGGTCCTCAGGGGCAGGTCTGGAGGGAAGGTCTGAGGTGTCCTAAGGCAGAACCGAGACATGGATGGGGAGGGTCAGAACAGTGGCAGGAAGCTAAAATATAAGTGGAAATATCAATGGCTTTTTTTTCTAGGCATGTGAATTCTGAGCAACCTGGTTTAGTGAAGGTGTCCCTGCTCATGGCAGGGGGTGGAATGGGATGAGCTTTAAGGCCCTTCCAACACAAACCATTCCAGGATTCTGTTTGTTTCAAGGGTTTGATTTGTACAATTGTGTATCAATAAATATATAAATAAAGGAAGGGAACCTTCCATTCAGAAATCTCAAATCTTATATTAGTATTCTCTTTACCATAACAATACTGATAGCAAGGAGTGAAATTCACTGGTGACAGCTGATTATGCATTTCAGCACAACCACACATTACAAATGGTAACTGTTGGGGGNAGAAGGATGTAAATAATGATGAATTTTTAAAACTTATACATACAAGGTGAAACTGTAGACTCAGGGAAGTAGATGTGAGGATCTTTGGTGGAACAAGAATGTTAACTTCCCTTTTCCTTCGCCTTCCCCTTTGCTTTCCCCTTTCCCTTCCCCTTCCTCTACCCCTTCCTCTTCTTCCTCCCTTCCCTAGCATTACATTCCAATATCTGACAAAAATAATTTGAGGAACCAGAGCTTGATTATGATTTTCCCTGTAAACCGAACATTTCCATGTATTTATTTAATCACCCTGTATGTTTAACAAAACCAATTGGAAATATTTGGAAATGCAACCCTCCTTATAATATACAGGATGTTAAGAACAGGAATCTAAAATTGATCTTTTCCTGCTCTGTTCTATCTTTTCCTTGGGATTTTTTTTTCCATTCTGTGCTGTGCATCATCTGATGGTCTCACTGACAATCTGCTGTCTCGCCTCTGGCATTGCAAAATCAAAGAAGAACAAATTTATTCCTGTTTATTTTAGTAACAACAAAACTTTCCACTCCAAGCTCTACATTTTTTACTCTTGAAGGTGATGTATGAAGCAGGAAAAACAGCTCGACTTTCAGATACTCAACAGAGGTTATGCTAGCAGTAAATAAAATCCTTTCAGACCTCTGCAGGAAGAGAGCTTGATGCAGAATTCACTGGGGAAAAGGTACCTGGAATAGAAGTTGTTATCAACAAAACTGTAGTTCCCAGGTACCTTAAGAAACGAGAATGAAAGATGATATGGAAGTATTTGGAATTGCAAATCATTGCTCTGAAGTGTTTTCCTACTCTGCTATTTGCAGTATTCTTATCACAGAGCTGTAAATATTTACTCACCTGTTACAAATGCAGTAATTATCATGTTTCCAGTTTCACATGGCAGCTGGAGTTTGCTTTCTGCAGACTAAATATATATTGTCATTGTATGTTACTTACATGTATAGGGGTTTTTTTAAACATGGAAGACTTGTCTAGAATATTACTCAACAGGGTTCATACATCTGAATTAAGAAGAAAAATATAAAATATTGAATATGGCTGTTCCTTGGACCTGAGGGAATGGCTGGAGCTCTGTCAGGGGATGGTTAGGCTGGATATTGGGACAAGGTTCTTCAGCCTCTGGGGGAAGCACTGCCCAGGCTCCCCACGGAATGGGCACAGCCCCAAGGCTGCCAGAGCTCCAGGAGTGTTTGGACAACGCTCCCAGGGATGCACAGGGTGGGATTGTTGGGGTGTCTGGGCAGGGCCAGGGGTTGGACTGGATGATCCTGGTGGGTGCTCTCCACCTCAGCATATTCCCTTATTCTATTATCCCCTCAGTGTGTGAATTGAGCAAAAAATGATCAGATAAATGCTCAGATCTGATGGAAATTGCATTTGTTCCTGTAAAAGGATTTGCTGTTGGAACCATTTCCTAAGAGGAAGAAACACTTTGCCTGAAGCTACTGTGACACAGAGCAAGGTCACCCAGGAGAGTGATTTTGGTTTAAGGGATACATTTTCAGTAGGATATCTTAGATGGGGTAGCAAAACTGCTGCAAAGGCGTGAGTCTTTCCTCATTTCTAGAGCTTCAAAATATCTGAGAGGTTTCTTGCATGTTTTTTTTCCCACAGGGAACAGCCCTTGAGGATTTCTACTGGAATTAAAGGAGAGCCCTTGTTTTCACTGTGCTGTTGTGCATGTAGGTTTCCCATACAAACCTTAAAGAATACAATACTGTTAATTTAGAAATGGAATAACAGAAATCACCCCTTTTCCCTGACTCTTCAACCAGAGCTTCACAGCCTCCCTATAGGCTGTTATGTATGTATGGACCAAAACCACTGGCCCATCTTCTGTGCCTCACTCCATGAGAAAAGAATTATATTTGCTATTTTAATACTTCTACATGAGTTTACAAGTGAATTTGCCTTTTCCAAAATGAAACCTAGCAACAGGATCACTGCTTTATCCAGGATATATGAATATGCAGGAAAGGGATTTGCTTCTAATACTTTCTTTGGATATAGATGGTGAAAGAACACAAAATCCAAAATCCAGAAATTAAAGAAAAGGCAAAATCAACACATGGTCTTACAAAAATATTGGTGTAGGCATATAAAGTACTGTGGAAGATGATGTCCAATGAAAAACAAGTGAAATACAAACTGCTTTAAAACATAGATTTCAAAAGGGTGTTTTAACATGTTGAGTAGAAAAAAGGTAAATTGGAAGAAAAATTAGTGGAGGAATCTCCAATGAACAAAGAATCATCCACTAATTCAGCAATTAGGGGGGACAGGTGAGGTCAGTTCAGACCCACGATCTGAGCTCCAGGTCCCCACACATGTCACAACTACAGACTGTGATTCAGGGTCTCCATTGGGCCCAGGGAATGCTTAACACTGACAGCTTTATTGCACTTCTTAAAAAACAATATTTAATTTAAGAGCATTTCAGGGGCTCTTTGTTTAAAATCTCAATCAGCTCTAATTTTGACCTGAAGCCACTCTGTTCTCTTCTGCAGCAGGACTGCATGAAATAAATGAGTTTCTTTTTGCCATTCTTCAGGCTAAGCCTGTCTTCAAAGTGTCCTCATGCCCAGGCACAAGAAATGTTTCATCTCAGAAGCTCTGCTTTGACAACTCTGATCCTTTTTTCCTCCTTTCCCCAAATTGGTATTGCTGTGCCAGCACAGGCTGCCCTTTTACACTGCATTCCTCTACCTGGCTGAGCAGAGCAAAGAGCGAGCAGCTCTTGAACTCACTACATCATTCTAAAATGCTGCTCTTATCAGCTTAATGCTGCAATAATTGTTCTTTTTGCCTGTTTGTGCCATGCTGTGTCTCTGACTGCAGGACAATCCCCTGATTTTTCATTCCAATTCTCTGGAAATGTCTCTGTTACAATGTGAGTTATCTCCACTTTATAGCGTCTATCACTCAGAATGAAGTTCAGTATCTGAACCCTGCAGCCTCCAGCACGTTATCAGCTGCCATCCAGGTAGGTCAATCATTTATAACACATTTAACTCCAATCCTTTATTTTCCTTCATAAGTTGCAAGGTCACCTTAAACCCTGGAAAAGGCCTGAGGAGCGGTGGGGAGATGAATGAGCATTCGCTGTTGCCATAGGCTGCATGTTTCCAAGCAGAGTGATACCTAAAATGCTAATAAATGGGATCAAAAGACAAAGAGGTTCAGCAAAATGCTGCACTGGTCACTCAGATCCCTCTGTGCCAGGAGTGTGGGCCAAAGAAATGCCACTGCAGCTGAGCACCACTTTGCCCTGGGTTCACAGATCAGGGAGCAGCTCTCCACATCTTCCCTGGCTCCTCCCAGGACTCAGGGTAAAGCCAACAGCTTATTATTTTTAATTTAATGAGAAGCCAAATGTTAACCCCTTGTCACTATGCTGAGAAAGCCGTGTGCTTCAGGAGCTAATAATAAATAAAGCTTTACTAACAGTAAAATGTTATATTTGTATTGTTTTCTGCACTGGAAATTGCAGGTTTTGGTGGTTTGGGGATTTTTTGGGGTTTTGTTTTTTTGTTTTGTTTTGTTTTGCGAACATTTGTACCTGTGCTGGGAAGATGAGAGTTGCAAACTGGTCAAATTTCCATGAAACTATCTTTTCAAAACTATCAAGAGTCAGTTAATCTACAAAAGGACAAGAGATCTTAACAAAGCCTGGTATCTCAGCAGCACAATAGGGCTGAAAGTCATTGTGACAGCTGCAAGGTAAGGCACACTGGAAGGAGCAATTGATACATTGATGGGATCTAAATTAACTGTAAGTACTCAGGGAAAAACGTCCCAGCTGTCATTGTGAACAGCCCGGTGGAAATCTCTGCTCAGTGTTCTGCAATGATTAAAACCCAAACAAGATGTTACAAAGTGCTAAGCAGAGAATAGAGCACAGCGCTGAAAGTGCTGTAAGGCCATTCTGTAAATCAGTGTGGGAGCTCACCTTGAACCACACACTCAGTTTTATCACCCCATCTTGAAAAGGATGTATCAGAAATAAAGAATAGGAGCTCTGAAAGTCTATCTTTTCAGAGAGATGGTTGGGTCAAACTCAGCCTTTGATTTATACCCTGTGCTGTTCCTTTGAAATAAGTGATTCTCTGGGTTATAAATTACAAGGCAATATGACCTATTTAATTTAGTGAAGGGATGCATGAAAATGCTTATGATGAAGATACACAAACTATTGAGTGCTCTGTCTGCCGGCAACAGAGCTTTTCTTTTCCCTGCTGAGCAGCCTTTGCTCTGAGATGACCAGCAATGCATAAAAACAAATACAAGTGTATTACTTTTAACAGAGGTAGGCAGCTGATACTTCCTCCAGATGAAATATGTCATCTTTCTCCAGCTTCTGCCATATCAAAAAAATAATTTAGGGGTACAGGAGTAGAAGAGCAAGAGGATTCAAGCTTCCTAAGCAGATGTAAGGATTGAAAAGTGATGATAAATTGATTTTTGAAAAATAGAGAGTCACTGAATAGCCTGAGTTGGAAGGGACCCACAGGGATCCTGAAGTCCAGCTCCTGGCCCTGCACAGGACATCCCAACAATCCCACCCTGTGTCTCAAAATGAAACTCCAGTAAATGTACAAGGACTGGGGAACAAAGATATCACATCACTGATTCAGAATGCAAAGATAAGGTCAGGGAGCAATGAAAAAACCCAACCACGAGGTGATAACCAGGGTGACCTGGAATGAAGAACAATGTTCAGCAACTCCATAGAGTCTTAGGCAACATCCTGTGCTCAAACAGGTCAAAGCCTCCAATTCCTGCCACGGCTGAGTTGTGGCAGCAAAGAGACACCAAGCAGAGCAGTCAGTGTCTCTGGCTGGGCTTTGAGCAGCCTCTGCAGCCTGTGTTTGCACGGCTTTGTAGCCAGTGCAAGGCAGAATATTTCAGCACTAATTAGAAGTCTGTGTGCTCCTGTGTTTGAAATGTCTGAACAGAGTCAGAAGCTCTCTCTAGTAAGGCAGAACGAGCTGGTTATTAGTAATGAAAGCTGATCACAGGGGGAGATACTCAGCCTATGAATCTAATTCATAACGGGCAGGAGAGCAGGATTTCAGCAGGGGAGAAAAGGAACATTTCATTCTCTTGTCACATGTCCTGGCAGGGGGGAAAGCCCAAATGGAGCATGTCATGGAGACTGCAGCTCTGTTCTGGATTATGTGATTTACCAGAGACAAGAGGTACTTGGGGAGAGAAACAAAGACAAAAACTCCAAAGTCTGATGTCTCCTGGTTTGGTTAACAGATGGTCTGACCCATTTATAATGATGGTTCCTGTTCCTGTCTCCACTGAGCTAGGGCTGAAAGAGACACGCCATGGCACAAACTTTGCCATCCCACACCACCCCTGTTATTTCTATTGCCCTGGCTGGGAAGGGTCATTGTTCTGATGGCCTTGGCATGGGTTCCTACAGGAAAAGGAAATGTTTCCCATCTATGCTAAAGGATAAAGCACACTGGGCTCCATTTTCACATTCAGTTTAGTATCAGGTAGCTTAAAGTAGAATTTAATAAGGCTGTACATTTTGTTTTCCTCCTTGGTTTACTGCTTGGCTAAACTGTTGGATAAAAAAGCAAATATTCCAGTTTGGGTTTGGAATCAAGACCATGCATTTCTCTCCCATTTTCCCGTTAGGTCTTGGCTCAGCCACTTAATATTCTGACAGGTATATTCATCACCTGAATGTGTGAACAAGGTTGGAGCTGTGGGCTGTGCAGGACACTTGGGGTGGTCACTGGAGTCACCAGTGTGGCTCACACACTTCTGCAATGACACCCCCTCTGTAGCTGCAAAGAGGGACAGAACAATTCCAGCAGCTTCACTTTGCTCAGGGCTCTGCAGGGAGCAAAACGCAGGAGAAGAGAAGCAGGCTTCCAGATTTAATTAGGGATATAGGAAAGAGTTTCTCTTTCCATTGCAGGACTGTGATGTTCTGTCTGTGCAAATGGCCTTGGCTGTCAGGTAAGGATTTGCATGGACTTTATAAACTCTAATGATGCATTCCCTCGAGGAATTCCTCCAACAGTACTGCTCCAGAGGTGAAGTAGCCCTTGTGGTGTCCTGAAACACTGTCCCTGGCCAGAGACAATTACACAAGTGCATGTACTGCGTGTGCAGAAAACTGTACTTAGCTATTGCTTGATATCTCTTGGAAAATGGACAATAATGAACATTTCTCATGGTAATTGGTATCTCCCTCAGTAGGGTCACAGAAGGTTTTGCAAGCTGTCTATTAACGGTGCATCTCAGCTGTTCTCACTCAGTGGGAAGCACATTCCACACAGACTTTTTCAGTGTTCAGGAAATATTTTACCTTTTCAGCAATAGTTTTATGAAGCCAAGCAGAGAAGTTTGTATGACAATGATAAAATTGCTTCAGTTCCTAAAACCAGATGCAAGCCTGCCAAAATATTATTAACATCAACACCTCAAAACAACTCCTGTTTTGTCTCTTCCTTTCTCCTTTCTTTGTAACATTTATAAAGAAACTCTGCCATCTTGCATAAAGAAAATATTTTCTTAAGGAAAGTTTTAGTGTCTTCAGCACAAGTAATTAGGATAAGAACAGAAAGTATTTATCAATTTATTATAGTGAACACAGCACTCAGACTGTGACAACTGAGCTCTTGTAGTGAAGTGCAGAGAGAACAAACTGGAGCAGGTGCAGACAATAAACCCGTCTGGGTCCACCTCACAATGCTTAAAATTCTTTATAGAACTGCTTTGTGAGTAAGATTTCAGGAGAAACAAGCAAAAGGTGAAAAATCTCCGTTATAAAAGTTTCAACACAATTTCTAGAGAGGGCAAGCATAAAAGTTTACAGTTCCCATAATGGCTTTCCGTGAACCAGACAAACCCTGGAGATTACGGGAAGGCAGGCATGCCAGGGTTATAAATATATTTATAGGAAGCACTGGTGCAGTGAGTAAATGGGCTGTTGCTCCCAGCAGGCTCCCAGGAGTGATCACACAGAGGCTGCACGACTCCTCCAAGGGCAGAAATCCTGCCTGGCGTGTCCCACCCTGCAGGGAGCACTGAACTTTCAGCAGTCTCCGAGAGTGCCCTGCAGCACAAATGTCATGCACGCTCTTTCTTCTCACAGTAAACAACTTTTCTTCCCAGCCAGAGACCCTCTCCCTGTGAATACACAAGCTACACATGTTCCTTTGGAGGTCCTTGGGTGCATCTGAGAAGCAGCAAAGCAAGTGGGATGAGATGAGGAACTTTTAGTTATTTTTGTGACTGTTTTATGGGGATATCACATGGAAAACTCAGCTAAGTAGGCTAATAATGTCTGAGTACTCTTTTTTCCCCCTGATGTCATTATAGTATTTTTCCTGCATAGAAGCGTCCACATAGTTAGACACTTATTTTGGCCTAACAATTCTAATTTAAAGCTGGACTATTTGCCTGGTAAGACTCCAGATTTAGGCTCCCTCTGAACTGCCTTCATTGTCACATTGATGTGAAACAGTGAGCAGAGGCTGGGTACTGTCCACATCCCACTCTGGACCTGTGGCTGTGCCCTATAGCACTTCAGCTTTGGTTAGGAAGAAAATAAAACTCACTCTGCTACAACCCCAAAAGAAATCTATTTATAGTGCAAGCCTAGACAGAAGAGTCACCACCAGCACTGGTGACTCCCAGGGTGAGCAGCTTGATGTGCTTGTACAGCCAAAGAGAAGCCTCCACATGGCAAAAACCATCTGGGAGCTGATGGACTATAGCAATTGACTCTCACCAAGAATAAGATTTTGCCTGATCAGTGTCAGTGAGTGCTGTCTTGGTTCAGACTGTGTTCAGCTCCTTGGGTATCTATTCCACTCAGGTAATCTCTCAATAACCAAATTTCCAGATAATTGCCTTCTTATCCTGCTGTCCTGTACCATAGTACCCTGGGCTCATCCAAAAAAGCATGGGCAGCAGGTGAGGGAGGGGACTCTGCCCCTCCACTCTGCTCTGCTGAGACCCCACCTCTGCTGTGTCCAGTCCTGGTGTCCCCAACATAAGAAGGAGATGGAACCATTGGAGTAAGACCTGAGGAGGCCACCAAGTTGCTGAGGAAACTGGAGTACTTGCCCTAAGGCGCCAGGCTGGGAGAGCTGGGAATGTTCAGCCTGGAGATGAGAAGTTTTGGGGTGACTTAATTGTGACCTTTCAGTCCTGAAGGAGATGACAAGAAACAGGGAGAGAGACTGTCTACAAGGCATGGAACGACAGGACATGGGAAATGACTTCCCACTGTCAGAGG
The DNA here is from genome assembly GCA_013398275.1 of Promerops cafer. NCBI lineage: Eukaryota > Metazoa > Chordata > Aves > Passeriformes > Nectariniidae > Promerops > Promerops cafer. The sequence continues at coordinate 59,442 of VZSE01010016.1, read as the reverse complement.
GCAGGGGTAGAGGTGATATTGGGAAGGAATTGTTCCCTGTGAGGGTGGGAGGCCCTGGCACAGGGTGCCCAGAGAAGCTGTGGCTGCCCCTGGATCCCTGCAAGTGTCCAAGGACAGGGCTTGAAGCAACCTGGGCTAGTGGGAGGTGTCCCTGCCCATGACAGGGGTGTGGGAGTGGATGGGCTTTAATGATCCTTCCAACCCAAACAATTCCATGATTCCATGATTATGATTATGATTATGATTATGATTATGATAAGTTTTTTTGTGGTCTTGGACAACATTTTGTGCCTATTTCTTTTCTATCTATAAGGAGACACAAGGAACAGCTTAGTTATTAAAATAAATATGGAATTATTGTAGGAAAACTCTTTTTGGATCCATTTCTGGTAGGTCATGGTAAGGTCTGCATTGCTGTATGAACATCTCATAATCTCAGAATTATTTATCCTCACCACAAACCTTTGAAATGCATTGATATCCCACATATTTTACAAATAAGGAACAGGCAGGATTAAGTACTTTGAGTTAAAAAGCAAAATAAAATTAGATACCATTAAGTCTTTGAAAATCAGAAAGTAGTGTTGCTCCAGATAAAAATTAATGGGTCTCATTTAACAAGACAGTGATACTTATATGTCACATGTAGCATTTTCCTAGGAGTTTACTGCTGATAAAGAAGTCATTTCCAAAGCTTTAAGGATATTAAAGAGCTACTTTGAAGTGCTTCAGAACTATCTGTATTAAAATAAAACTCAGCAGATGGGCGCAATATCATGGAAAACTACTGGAGCGTGGTAGTTTGTTTCTAAATATTTTTTAAAACCAAAATTGACAATAATGTGAAATTTTTTCTCAGAAGGTGTAGTGTATGTGATAAAGTAGAAAAACTGTTTCATCCATTATCTTTCTGTATTTTGAACTGGGCTGTTTATGATCAGCCCCATAAATCACAGGCTGCTGCTGTTGGTTTGATGGTTTGGGGTGAGGAGCATGGGTTAAAGGTGGCAGCTGCTGTGGTTTAATTTTAGCAGTTTAAAAAGTAGGAGGTGTGAATAACTTTGCCCACACAACTCCACCTACCTAGAAAAAACACCTTGAAGACAGAGTTCTAGGAAGAACTCAGAAACAAGTAGAAGACAAAAAGAAAAATAACATATGGAGAAACTTGTTTGCCAAATTAGAGCTGTAGGAAAGGAAAACAGGGCAGAGATGGAGAGATTACAAATGGAAAACCCTCTGCAGTTTACAGATCCTCCAAATATCAATAAATCTTTCTGAGTCTGGTTTAAAAAGCACTGTGATTGTGTGTAATCCTAGCTCAGCAAAGCATTCTGGGACAGCATCGAGCCACTTCTCATCCATTAATTTAATTTTTTCCTCAGTCTCTCTCAGTGGACCTCTTTTTGTTCCTTTCTTTTTTGCAGTGGTTGAAGAGATCTGTTCTTAATTAGTATATCAGTAGAGATTTTGCAGGTGAAACTTCTGCAATTCACACATTTTTCTTCTTCAGGAAGGTTATTAGACTCGAGCACAGATCATTTGTCTCCTTTTGCAGGCTCCTGACAAACCATTCTTTGTTCCCGATGGGACTGTGGGAATTGTAATATAGGCAGAAAATTGACCCTGCGTGAGCGAATCGGGGAGGAGAGGAATGCATTTGCAAACTGTCTTAAAACAAGGCAAACTCCAATTTGCAACATTTAATAAAGCCTGAGAAATTGCCAAGGAAAAAGAGGAAAGGAACTCCACTTTCTAGATCATTAAAACCCCAAAATTATGGCTTAAACTTGAAATTATTTACCTTTGGTGTTGACATTGCTTCAACCCTTCTGAGATCAGGACATTTGGGTCTTTTCTGCTTTGGAGCTTTGGAAGGGAGACAATAATTTATTTTCTTTAGGCTAGCCTTACTGCTGGACAAATGTGGTTACTTTATGCAGAGGATGCTGCTTATGGATATATTTTGCTTAGGGAAAAACTCTCTAAAGCAATGAGGCCTGGCTCGTATGGAAATTGGGCTGCTATGTTGCTTTTTTTTCTGTTCTCAGTTTCCTGGGCCTTGTCCTTGATATCTCAAGCATGAGCAGCATCTGCTGTTGCTAAAGCTTCTATAACTTGAGTCAAAGTTCTTATTGCTGGAGTTTAGGTAATTAATTGCATAAATAATGACCACAAAACTGGAGGTGAGATTGGTTCACAAACCTGCTTTTGAACAGTTCAACACCTGGGGATTTGGACAGGCTGGATTGATGGGACAAGGCCAATGGGGTAAAGGGCCAGGTCCTGCCCTTGGGTCACTCCAACCCCCTCCAGGCTGGGGCAGGGGGGTTGGAAAGCTGGAAAAGGACCTGGATGCTGGTGATAGAGGCTGGGCAGGAGCCCAGGTGTGCCCAGGTGGACCAGAGGCCAATGGCCCCTGGGCTGTGCCAGCCATGGTGTGGCCACAGGCCCAGGGTAGTTACTGTCCCCTGTGCTGGCACTGCTGAGGGACTCTGAGTGCAGTGTCCAGTTCTGGGCCTTCACAGCCAGAGAGACCTTGAGGGGCTGGAGCGTGTCCAGGGAAGGGAACAGAGCTGGGGAAGGGTCTGGAGCACCAGGAGGGGCTGAGGGAGCTGGGAAAGGGGCTCAGCCTGGAGAAGAGGAGGCTCAGGGGGAACCTTCTGGCTCTGCACAGCTCCCTGACAGGAGGGGACAGCCGGGGGGAGTCGGGCTCTGCTCCCAGGGAACAGGGACAGGATGAGAGGGAATGGCCTCAGGCTGTGCCAGGGGAGGCCTAGACTGGACATGAGGAGGAATTTTTGCATGGAAAGGGTGCTCAGGCATTGAAGGGGCTGCCCAAGGAGGTGTTGGAGTCCTCGTCCCTGGAGGTATCCCAGGAAGGCCTGGAAGTGGCACTGAGTGCTCTGGGCTGGTGACAAGGTGGGGATGAGGCACAGCTTGGACTCAGTGATCCTGGAGGTCTTTTTCCAACCTTAATGATTCTGGAATTCTAACATTCTTACATGTTCACTCAACTCCCTAATTCCTACAGAGGAATTGTCTCACTCTTGATGGCACATGCATGTTTTACACGAAGCCTAAGGTGGGGGTTGTGTGTGACCCAACACCTGGAATTGTTACCTATCCCTGTGAAGGGGAATTACAGGGTGGTGGTTGTCCTGCAGAAGCAGAGTAACACCACTCAGAGCTGAGTAGTGTTCAATGACCTTTTGCCTTCAGAACTCTGCTTTGGCCCCAATGTAACTTTAAGTCAAGATTGTTTTCAGTAGTAGCAGTATTAATGGCTGATACAGCTTTATTTACACCATTTATTCTTCAACTTCATTAGTGTCCCTCATCCAATGTCTTTTCTTTCTGCCTCCTCACATTGGCATCCACATGGCAGGGTTGTATTTTTCCAGAACACCTTTCCTCCTTTCTCTGTCTCTTGTGTTTCTTGCAGGGTATTCACTGAGGGAAATATCACAACAAAAGGGTACAAAAATAAATGGGAATGTGGGATGAAGTAACAGACAAGTCCTTTCTAGATGGCTCTGTTTTTCTCCCCCTCAGACGTTTGTCTGTACCTGATACAATAATCAACAGGCAGCAGGCATTCAAAGCAACTTTGTGTTGGTTGAACATCTTGAAGCAGCATCCCTTTGTTCCTTAAATTATTCTGGAGGAACTTTTGGAGGAGCAGAAAGTTCCTTGATGCTTCCTGACCTGTTCCATGGGGGCCCTTTATTTATTGCAGGTTGCCAGGTTACCTCCTGCCTGGTCATTGAAGTCACTTGACATGAAGCTTTTATCTGCCACCGAAAGGTTGTTGACCAGGCCATTTATTTCAGTAAAGAGTTCTTCTGTCACTCTTAGTCATAGCTGCATAAATGCTGCAATGATAATAGTAGGAAAATTTATCTCTTAAAGTGGCAACTGTTATTTTATCCCCTGGAGCAAACTGTCAGGATTCCTAAAGGTCTTGTATTAAATTGCAAATCCAGCCCCATTTTGTCTGAATTCTAATTTTAGATGCTCTTGTTACAAAATCTGAGCAAGTGTGCATTCAATTAAGGCAAGGGTTTGGAACTTTGCATCTAAGGAAATAAGCTTTTACAATTAGCTCAAAATTAAATCAGAACATTTCCAATCCACTTGTTCTGAAATATAGTCATAATAATTAAAAAATCATTAATATGCTTTTCACTCTAGGGGCCTTTCCTTTAAAATTCGATTTTCTGTACACAGAAAGTTGAATGTTGTTTGTCTGCTAAGGAAAAAAAAAGCAGCTGATAACCCAAGAACTGAAGTCTCACTTTTTTTTCATTAAAACCTGATCAGAAACATCGGGATTCCTTCACATCAACCCCTAAAGCTATAATTTAATTGGAGCAAGCTCAAAATGGCTTTCAGCAACTCCTAAATTAACACTTTATGGACAATTCCACCAGAAATGCGTCTTTTGTAACATACATTTAACTCCCTTTTCTCCTTGATATGCAGAAGAATGGGAAGAAGTTTGACAAGGAGTCACTTGATTTGCTCAGTCCTGAATTTTCCAGGTTGCTCTCTAGTGTGTTGGCCAGGACTGCTGGTACCACAGAAGCACAAAATAAACCTTCATTCTGAGACAAAATTCAGTTCTGTAAAATCCTAAGTGCCAGGAAAAGAGTGGACAGGGATCAGCTGTTCTCCACCACTGCAAAATCTTGGGGGTGTCAGTTGAAGCCAGGAGATCAGAGACGTGTTAAGAAAGCTCTTTCCTACATTGCAAAGATCTCAGTTGAGAGGCAAATCCCAAAATGTGTGTTGGAGTTGTTTATCCCTTTATCCCTTGCTGTAACGCTCTTCCACCCTCAATCCCACTGCCAAAGGTAGCTCTCAGGATATTTTTTTCTTGATGGGCCAGACACCTTTCCTTAGTGTCTAAAGATGTGGGAGATGTCCACACAGCTGTCCCAGCTCCTGAGGCCATTCCTGTGGGAGTGTGGGGTGGGAGGGAGCCAGCAGCCTGTCCTTGCCTCTTCCCAGCAGTGCTCTGCTTCCACAAACCCTGGTTTAGTTACAGAAAAAGCCATAAAAATGCATTACACTGAAATCAGGCATGTTTTACAGTCGAATATTAAGCTGCAGAAACAACAAAATTAGGTGACATATATGTGGCAATAAATCCTTTCCCAGGACTTTGAGTGAACTATTACATTCTGCAGCTCCTTCAGCAGCCTAAATTGGCTCTATTTGGCTCGTAAAGGCAGGATGGATTCTCATTTATACACCTAATAAATGGAATAAATACACTTTTTTGAAAAATGGGAATCTGACAGTTTAATATATGTTGGAGCTTTTTCCAGGATATTTTAACTTCTTCAATAAAATTTAATTAAGATGACACATCTACATATAGGTACATCCACATGTATAGACAAAAAAGATTAAATTAAGATTCCTGTTGGTTTATTTGCACCAGTTTTAATACAGGCTTATTCTCAGAATGATAATTCCTGCACACAGTTGGAAGAATGAGCTAAGCTCTCCTGCTCACACGTTTTTGTAAGTTAAATGTCATAAAGAAGAGGTGAAATTCCAGAATAAAGCTCGGCTCTAATTAGTGCACTGATTTGAACCAAGTTCATTTTTTGCTAGGTTACAACTTTCTAAGTGTTCCAAAGCAGATGCACCTCATGATTCCTCTGCCACTTACTCTAACGCATAGAGCACTTTACCCCTCTGAACTGGCACTTTAAATCACTCTCCTTGCTGCTTCTCATTACACGCACACAGGCACTACACTCTGGAGCTGATTCGACCAGGAAAATCAGAATCACTTCTTTCTTCCCCCTGCCAAATGCCCTCTACTGCTGCAGAGCCGTATTTCCACATTCTTGATTACCTGTGTCTAACAGAACAACAGCACGCAGTGCAAAACACAGGGACGTGCTCCAAGAAAATATCAAAACAAGCTTAAAAACCACCAATTTTTACTAAAATGACAAGTTTTCTTTGCATGATGTTTGATAATGTTACAGTAGATGAAAATTAAGAAATATTTTTATTCCCTCAAGGCTTAGAATTTGGTTTTGGTTTCTGTTGGGAAAATTTTTAAAGTGATGAGCTGAAGATATAGAATTAGGGTTACAGAATGGTTTAGGATGGAAGGGAACTTAAGAGATCATCTCATCCCACCCGTGTCATGGGCAGGGACAACTTCCACTAGCCCAGGTTGCTCCAAGCCCCATCCAACCTGGCCCTGGACACTTGTAGGGATCCAGGGGCAGCCACAGCTTCTCTGGGCACCTTGTGCCAGGGCCTCCCCACCCTCACAGGGAACAATTCCTTCCCAATTGCCCATCTAACCCGACTCTTTTTCAGAGAGATGTAAACTTATGAATTGTTAGGTTGATGTCCATTATAAACTTGCTGGATGGGGGGAAGAAATGAATGTGCCTCAGAGAAATTGTTTATTAAAAGTGGTCATATGAGGGGCACATAGCCCCTAGCCTCTGAGTACTCTGCAGCTGCCACTCTCTTTTTTTCCAAAATAAAATCCAAACTGCAGCAGCTCCTGTATTTCTAATCAGCATGGAAATTCAACATCCTGCCCATTTCCCCTGGGACTAATTAAGAAAAACATCAAAAAGTGGAGTGACTTTAATTAGCAATTTATGCAGTGTGATGTTATCATTAGCCTGCCCTGTAAGCACCACCCTCGTCACAGCCATAATGATGGGGTAAATGGAGCTGTCCATATTGACCCTATGGAATAAACAGTTCCAAAGCCAATTGGATTTCACAGGAATGCAGTGGGTCAGTGGGTGTGAGTGCAGATCCCAACAGCCTCACAGAACTCAGAGCCCACCTTCTTTGAGACCACAGATATGAATTTGTGTCTGTCTCTGTGAATTGGAGTGCTGCAATGAACTCTCAGGAAGGCAGTTTAAAAAATCACAGTTGATTAAGAAATCCTATTATTAAATGTTTCTAGGTTTTGTAAAAGGATTTCTTAAATCAACTGTGAATTGAAGGAAGATTGAAAAAAATTCCCTCTATGGAATAGAAGTGTATGACTCTTCCAGGGATGGGGCAGCCTCAGCTTCTCTGGGCACCCTGTGCAAGGGCTTCACCACCCTCACAATGGAGAATTTCTTTCTAATATCTAACCTAAAGTCAGTGTGAAGCCATTTCTCCTAGTCCTGTCACTACAGTTCCTGATGAATTGTCCCTCTCCAGCTCTCCTGGAGCCCCTTTAGGCACTGCAAGGGGCTCTGAGGTCTCCCTGGAGCCTTCTCTTCCCCACGTGAACACCCCCAGCTCTCCCAGGCTGGCTCCAGAGCAGAGGGTCTCCAGCCCTGGGAGCAGCTCTGGGGCCTCCCCTGGACCCTCTCCAGCAGCTTCAAGTTCTTCCTGTGCTGGCCCCAGGGCTGGGGCAGCTCTGCAGGTGGGGTCTTGCCTGAGAAGGGCAGAGGGGCAGAATCCCGCTCACATCTTCAGCACCTTGAAGATCCCACAGCTTTGATCGTGTCTTTCCAAAGACTTTTTTCTCTTACAAAGTTGTAGCTCCTCTCATTCCAGAAGACCTGCATTAATTTGCAACAGGAATCTTGTCTCAAACCTCACAAACATTCATATTTGTATGTGCCATTGTACAGCCGGCACTGAGCTGTTCTAATCAGCCAAGGGTAATTTAGATTCACCAACAAAGCTCACAAATATTGCACAGTGTCACAAAGGATCAAATGCAAATGCACATTTCTTCTCAGCTGCTGAGAAGCATTTAAAAAGAAATTAAACAGCAGATCTCATCTTCTCCCAAATATAAATATGCAAACTGATGCAAATTGCTTGCTCCTGACCCAGGAACACGATGGCCAATTGCCTGACCTGTGTTCACAAAACAATATTTCATTTCATTGGCTGTTCACAGGGAGTGCATTTGAAATTTTTGTGGCATCAGGATAAAAATCAGAATGAGCATATGCTTCTCAGAGCACTTCAATCACTTCTGATTTCCGAGGCAGTGTCTGTGCTTACCAAAGCGTGAAGCCTGGAATATATTAGCAAAGTATTAATTATGGTTGAAATCCTCAAACAGATTTCAATACTTAGCTGTCACCAAAGTGGTGGCAAGAGTCATCCTCTAGCAAAAACTATTGTGTAGCCGCAAATGTGGTAAGACCTTTACTATTTCTTAAGGAAAGTTGTAAAAAAATATTTATAAATCATGTTGTATACTAAACAGAAGAACAAAACATAATAATAAATCTGCTAATTGGAAAAAGATTCTGTAAATGTAACACTAACTAAATAGAGACAGAGAATCACAGAAAGATTTGGGACTTTAAAGATCATCTACTGCCAACCCTCAGTTCTATTTCTGCACCACGACTGAACACAAATCCAACATCATGTTCTAATCCCATTATATACATATATATAATATTAATCCACAAACTTATCTTTATTGCAAATAAAATCCAAACAGAGAATAAAATTATCATTTTCCCATGTGCAATGCAAAATTCCCTCCTGTTGGAGGTGCCTAAATTTATCTGTTGCTTCCTGGTCATGCTAAGGATCTCAAAATTGAATAATAAATATAATAAAATCTGCTACCTTTTCAATATGATAGAAGTTACCATCAATTCTCAAGTCTGTCCAGTTTAAATATTAATGACATCAATAAAAATAATATCAATACTGACAGCAACATTAGTGATTTAAAAACACTACAATCACTTATAAAACTGTCACTGTTATGATGATGATGATTATTATTATTATTACTACTACTACTACTATTACTACTACTACTACTACTACTACTATTACTACTACTACTACTACTATTACTATTATTGTTACTGCTGGTCTAGTGGAAGGTGGATTATAAAGGGTGTTTTCCTAATGTGCTCCATGAATCCTGGAAGAGATTTCCCAATAACCAGCCAAAAAGCTTTGTTTCAGTACTATGAAATGCTTTCCTTTCCTTTTAATTTGGAGAGCTTTTAAAAATCTAATTTTTCTATAGATTCATCTAAACTGGATATAAACTCTGAATTATTAGTAATGGTTTATTGGGATATGATCATGGAACTGTGAGAAACACATTCCAGTAGCTGATACAAACTTCAGGACTTCCTTTCCAGCAAGGAGCTGTTAAAAATATTTTGTTAAGCATGTTTGAATGTTGTAACAATCTCCCACAGCCACTGGCATTATCTTCTTGATTCCCCATTGCCTTAAACCAGCAATTAGAAGTTGATGAGAAATGTCCAGGAACAATAATAGTTAAAGATCAATTAGGGATCCATGAGGCTGAGGAGATTAAATATTTATTAAAATATCAACAACTGTTCAAATAATAGTTCAAACTTCATTACTTTAATCTGTTCTCGAGCTGCTATTTTCTGCCTCACTTCCCTGTAATTGCAAACTGCACCAGTGACAGGCAATGTCTCGCACCAAAGTACATAAAAACATAAAGTGTTTATGTTGCAGTGACAGTGCTGAGATTCTGTAAACAGATTGGAACAGGTTTATTTTTTATTTGCTTGCACATTTCTAAAGTGCTTTTCTAGTGTAAAGTGACAAAAATCTCCCATTTAGCTAAATTTAACTGGAATTTCCAGCACGGATCCATAACCCTCCCTTTGCAGACGGATGGACAAATGACCACAGGCCTGATGTTCTCTTCAGCAGCAGACCTGGAGAAGGGAAATTGGGAAGATGGGTGTAAGGCAAGAAAGGAACAGAGCAGAAGGAACAGAGCTTCTGTCTGGAATTCAGTGTGAAAAGTGACAGTTGGTGGAATGTTTCTGTGGAAGTGCTGTGTGGTAACAAGAGTGGCAGCTCTGCTTTCTCTCCCTGACTTGGTGACAATAAAAAGTGTGCAACCCACTCTTTCTCAAGTATATAACACAAAAATGTCACTAATTCATTTAAAATAGTGATTTAAACCAACCAGAATTTGGGGCAACAGATAAAAGTTTTGGCATCTATAAAGGCAAAAGATGAAACAATAAATCATTAGCATGGCAAAAGGAAAAGAAAGGGAGCATCTTTAAAAGAGAGCACACAGCTCCTGAGAGTAAAGTCGGATTTGATCCTTGTGGATTCCTCCCAGTTCAGGAGATTCTAGGATGTAAAATTCAATGAAAACATTCTTCACTGGGGCCAAAGAGAGCACACAGCCCGTGGTGGCGGGAGAAGCGATCAGGGCACAAGGCAACACCTCACACTCTGGAGTTCTAGACTGTGGCAACAAGGTGTGGAGTAAATCCATCACTCTATTTGGGCGTAGCATGGTGACATGGATGCACCAAGTGGCATTTTTTTTCCTGACACAGTTTTCTATATAAACTTTCTTAAATGTTTTATGTATTGGGTTTGTTCTTTTATACAGGGGGTTTAGTATTTTGTACCACATTTATTTTAATATATATTTATTTTATATACTGTTTCTAGTGGTTTATATACTGCTTGATATAATTTTTTCAAGTGTTTTGTTATACTTTGTTATACTCCTCAGCACAGCAGGGACAGGGAGCTCCTGGAGCGGGGCCAGCGGAGGCTGCGCAGCTCAGGAAGGGCCTGGAGCATCTCCGTGCCCAGGAAAGGCTGAGGGAGCTGGGGCTGTTCAGCCTGGACAGGAGCCCCAGCTGAGAGGGGCCTCAGCCCTGGCTGTCCCTGGCTGTCCCTGGCTGTCCCTGGGTGCAGGGAGGGGCAGAGCAGGGCCCAGGCTCTGCTCCAGGGCCCAGCAATGGCACCAGAGCCACGGGCAGTGCCTGAGCCCAGCAATTCCCTGCACAGGAGGCAGAACTTCTGCCCTGGGCAGTGCCCAGCCCTGAGCAGAGACCAGAGAGGCTGTGGAGTCTCCTCCCTGGGGATGTTCCAGAGCCCTCTGGACACACTCCTGTGCCCTGTGCTCGGGGATGGCCCTACTGGAGCAGGAAGGACACATGGGGTCGCTTTCAACCTTACTCATCCTTTGATTTTGTCTTGATTTTTTCTTATAAACATATATCCATGGTTTTTGTATGATAAATTGTGGGGAAAGAAGGGCTTGACTTTTGTTATATTTGTCCTAAGTCCTTTATTCATTCCCTTTGGGAGAGGAAAAAATTATATGGAAGAACTGAAGACTGAAGAAATTACTATGTCATCAAAACAAGATTATTTTTCTTCTATAAAAAACCCAAATTTAACCACTGCTTAAGCTGATCATTGACAGAAGCAGCAGTGATTTCAAATGCTTTTAATATTTGACAAAACATTATCCTCAAGTTGTTCCAACACTCTTCTCTAAAGGTTTCTTATCAACTGCTGAGAATGGAAGCACCTCCAGAACTGTGATCACTAGAGAAGTATACTTAGAAAATGTGAAACTATTTATGCCAATATAAATATGCCTAATGGATTTGGTTTAAACAAGTTTCATGCTGCAAATCTTTTTCCTTTTCATGCCCAGCAATTCTATCCCTGATCTTTAAACTGCACTGCGTTTCTCTTTCTGGATCCATACCTCAGGGAAAACATGCTAATCATCCTGCTTATGCTTCCTCATGTTCTGAACTTCTTTCCCTCTGTCGCTTCCATGCATGATTATAATTTGATGATAAGAGAAACAATTTAAAACTGCAATTATGAAAGCATTTCTTTGTTAATTCCCTCCTGGCTAAATGACTTCCTCTCACGCTAGGAAGTTAAACATCTGACAGCACGACTGAGCTCCAGGAGCTTCAATTTCCATTCACAAACGCCTCTTTTTTAGCTGCCTCTTATATTCCAGTTGGAATTTATAGTGATTTGCTCCCTCCTTTCTTATGGATTCATGGATCCCAGAGAGACTCAACCTGGAGCCAATATTTGCAACTCGGCTGGACCTCTGACTCTTTGTTTTAGTTGACATTATGAGGTGTGTGTTTTATGAACTGGGTAGATGAGGAAATGAACCCTGTTGGGGCTGTTCCTCTGGGCACCATCTCACTAGCACAGAGACGGATCAGCACAGTGCTACCAGAAGGATTAGGCAATAACAGCAGATTACATTCGGTGGAATAAAATATTACAGAGCAGCTCAGAAATTGTCCTATCAATACTGCAATATTACAATGAGACAATCAGGAGGTAGAACACAGGGTGGAATGAAAAATCCTGTAATTGTTGCCTTCGTGTAGGTAAAATGATGAGCTGTGGTGCTGGTTCTGCAGTTCAAACACAGGTTAAAGGGTGCAGGGAGTTGACTAGGTTACTTTTTTCTTTTCTTTTTCCTCTAAAATAATACCCACACCAGCCATAAAGGAGATCAGAGAATAACAGCAGTGTTAACATAGCAGGAAATAAAAATTATCCTCATTTATCTACTCATCTTTATTTCACAGTTGTGAGCAGATACCAGTGGATGACTTGCAACAAATACAAAATTATTGTGCTCTCTGCTAAAAATATATAACTTTGATTTAAAGTAATTTGTTTAAAAGCCTAATGAGGTTGACATTTGAAGCAGGTTCCTGCCATTTCTGTTCCTTCTGGCTTCACTGAGATAAAATAAAATTGTGGCAGGTGACTCATAAAATGAGCTGACCTGCCAGGGCAGAACAGATCCTCTGAAATGTCCATGTGGAATGATGGGATTTTTGATCTTTATTTGATACGTTGGGAAGTTTTTCAGTACTGCTTGAGCCGGGCCAAGGAGATGACATCCTGGAAGGACACATTCAGGGTCCCATAAGGGGAGATGGGGTGGAGGTGGGGGAGGAGGGACAGGACAGCCACTCTAGGTGTGACAGAGAGGGGAGCAGTGGTGGGAACTGGGCATGGCTCAGGTCCCTGCAGGCCCAGGGCAGATGTGGAGTCAAGAGCTGACACTGGAAAAGGATTAGGCAAAAATACTAGGAATAATACTAGGGGACAGCTTGGCTTTCCACAGCTGAGCAAACCACACCAGAGAAGAGCACCTACAACATGAGCTGACATGGTGGGAACAATGGGCTCTGAGAGAAAATGGGAACATGCACTTAGAGAAAGGGGAAAATCCCATTGCTTGTGGATGAGTTGAGGAAAAACCTTGCTGTGGCTGCCCAACCCGTGGAAGTGTCAAACCCAGACTGGACAGGGCTTGGAGCAGCCTGGGATAGAGGAAGGTGTCCCTGCCCATGGCAGGGGGTGGCACTGGATGGACTTTAGGGTCCTTTCCAACCCAAACAGTTCTGGGATTCCATGAAAATTGTCCAGCCTACAAGAGACTATAGTATCTCTTACACATCACTTCCCTAAAAAACCTGAATGCCTTGCTTCAGTAAATGGGATAATGATGGGTGAACACCCAGCACTTTGGAGCTGGATTGTCAAAATCTATCCTTAGAAGAAGAGATAAAAATTCTTCCATAAATCTGAAGTTGTAAGGACAGTCCTTAACAAAGAGAGGGGAGTTGACATCAGGCAGGGACATACAAATAAAAACTGAGGGAGATGAATAGGAGCATGCGAGCAAACATTTCTCATGCTATAGAAGAATCTTCAACTTGAAAGAATTTTTAAAAAATATTATTTTATTTGTGGCTGAAGTATTTTGCTTAAAATTTGTATTTCATTTGTTTGAAAGGTCTTTTGAATTGTATGATATGGGTGTGTTATTAAACAGGCTATGAAAGGTAAACTGCTGATGTAGAAGTGTCTCTGGACAAAGTCTGTGCCAGGAGGAAATGGCAGAAGGTTGATGCCTTGAGAAGGCTGACCTAGAACAGAGGCTGGACAGAGTTAGAGAACAAAGTAGGTATTTATTAATGGATCCACCTTGGGCAGTACAAGAGCCCAGCCAGGGCTACACCCAAGAGGAACCCAAAATGGTCACAAAAATGGACGACCGGTCACGAGGTCTCACACTTTTGTAAGTTCTGGTCCATTTGCATATTGGAGTTAATTGTCCAATTACAGCTTCAGGTTATGAAGTTCCATCCTCCTTGTTTTTCTCTCTTCAATTCACCGTTGTTTATGCTCTTGGGCCTGAAATTTGGATCGGTTGTCCTTGCTTCCAAGCTGGAAAAGGATTGTTTTGTCCAGCTACCCTGTGAAGAGAGCTTACCAACACTTAATATGAAGCTCAGAACTACACACTAAAGCAGCACAGAATCTGAAAAATATAAAAGCTAAAACTTAAAGCATCAAGGTGGCTGAGAAAGTGCTGAGAGGGATTAAATCAAATGGTTTCAGGAGGTTTGGGAGGAGCAGGATAAGAGCAGATAAGTAGGAAATGCCTGACATTTCTCCGGAAACAGGGATGCTGTGTGTTCTGCGCTGGCCCTGCACGAGGCTCAGTGTTGCCATGAAGAACCATCACGCACAGTGTAATATCTTATGTCTCTTTCTCTTGACCTGACCCATGACTGTGAGCCTCAAAGATAATGAGATCTGAGATAAGGAGGTCTTTTGGCTCATATCTGTCTCTTCTCATCTCACAGAGTCCCGCTCAAAAGGTCACAACACAGATAACAGTCTCTGCAGGAAGACCTGAACTGTTCATTTGGGCTCCTCTTATTTCTCATCCCACTGATGTCTTTATCAATCCATAATGTCCTCTGCAAGTAATGCCTTCCTTAAATCAGCATATTCAAATAAGGATTTTCTTTGTCTAAAGATGCTGTATTTTGATTTAATCCAATTTCAGTTCAAATTCATGTTCATCCTATTTTTGCTTTTAGATTTTCTTTTTACATGACCAGTGTCTGGGTCACCAGTCTGCTGCATAAAATCCTGCTGTCAAACAGGAGAGGATGGAAAAATAAGTTCAGTGAACACCTCCAGAATAAATCTTGAAATGAAAAATAATCAGGGAAAAAACTTATCTTAAACCACCTAAATTTTATGTTTTTAGAAAAATACTGTTTTTCTATCAGTATTAAAGTGAATTAAATTAATTACAGGAATTATTTCACTTGACTGAGGTGTATTGGGAAGATTTTGGTCATGGAAGCACCTTGGTCCACCTGAGGAAGATGAACGTTTGGAACAGAGGGCTGCTGAAAAAAAACCAAACTGCCAAACCAAGCGATTCTTTGCCAGCCTTTCCAAACTGGGAGCCCTGTGGAACTGTCACACACTTTGGTCCATCACCTGTGTGATGCCATCAGGACCCAGTTCCCAGCCATGGAGCTGAGGGTGTTCCCATTGATTTTGTCACATGTCACATGTGAGGTGACAGCTGAGGAATTGCAGGGAAAAACTTCCTCAGCTCTGTGTGCCTGTCTCCTGTAAGTAGCCTTCTTAATCTTCTCCCTTTTTATCACCCCACTCAATAATTTCTCTCGAGAGCACAGGTGTCTGCCTTGTCCTTTAATGATGTGTCCAAATGGGGAAATCAATGGCATTAAATACTCATGGAATGGGATGTAAATAAGCAGCTATAAACTTACATATGGAGCTTTTAAAGGGCTTCTCAGCCAAAGATGTACCATAGGAAATGGGATTTTTTTATACTGATGATTACTCTTCCAATTTACAGAGCACTTTGGAAAATCTTATTGCTTTCCTCAGTATTTCAGGAACGTATTTAATTGTAGTTTGCTTGCAGAGAAGAAAAGCAAAGAACAAACAGGAAAAACATATTTAAATTTAAGGAAGTTGAATTAAAATTCTGCTCTTACAGAATCTTATAGAATAGTTTGGGTTGGAAGGACCTTAAAGCGCATCCAGTCCCACCCCTGCCACGGGCAGGGACACCTTCCACTAGCCCAGGCTGCTCCAAGCCCCATCCAACCTGGCCTTGGACACTTCCAGGGATCCAGGGGCAGCCACAGCTTCTTTGGGCACCCTGTACCAGGGCCTCCCCACCCTCACAGGAAGGAATTTCTTCCCAAAATCCCATATAACCCTGCCCTCCTTCAGCTTAAAGCTGTTCCCCCTTGTCCTGTCATGCTCACTTAATTGTATTTTGTTAGAACAGTTGGAACCAAACTTTAAAACAAAACTAGACTCAAAGATGACAAATTAATAATCCAAGTAATTAGCAGTATTATCATATTTTGCCAGGTCTTGCCTTCCTGCTGGCAAAAAATTCCAAGCAGAGGCACCTGGTGATGAAAGAGACCCGTGTCACATTCTATTTGTGGTTTATGTGGTTTTGCCATTTTATACACATGCAATTAATTGCTTCAAACAGTGGGACTCTAACATTATTCTGGTGCCTACTGAACAGTTAAATTGATCAGAGCACTGAGAATTTGTATATATTTTTAAATCAACCTCCTGGCAAATTTCCTTTGCCTTAATGCTTCCCCATTACCCTTAATTAAATCCTTTTCTTATCCATTGCCTCCCAAATAACATCACTAAGCCCTTTCCTTCTCATGTTGGTAGTGCCTCCAAAATTTACAAAAATTAATGTCTCCTCAAGCTTTTAACCACTTTGGGCAAAATTCAGCACACATAATTTCACAGGGAACAGATGGAGCTGCACCAGGAATGAGTTTGGCTGTAATAGGAATTACTGAGCAACCTGAGGACTAAACTGATTCTGCACTCTGGTTTTGCAAATCTGATTTCTCCAGCAGTGCTGAGGAAGATAAAGCAGCAAACTCAAATGCTGAAGATGTTGTGATGTCTGTGAGGCAGAGCCTACCCTCAGCTCACATCCACAGCTCCCAAGGACAAGGATGGGAAGTCTGCCATGGACCAGGAATAGTCACAAACCTCTGTGTGTTGGGTGCTTGAAGCATCTATTAATCTAAACATATTTGAAGCTCTTCCCCTTCAGATGTTTTTACTTCCTGGGATGTGTGTTGGAATTGAATTACTACCGCCTTACTTTAGTTTTGTTCTTTTGTAATGGCATTAAAAGCAACACTTACTCTACATAAACCCAGAGAAAATTATGGTGAATCAGGCCAGATTCACTTTTGGTTAATTATACTCTTTAAAATGTGGGAAGAATCTGAGTATGAATGAAGCAAACTGAAATATTAGGCTTCCCCTAAAAAATTACATTTTCTCTCTCTTTTTTTTTTTTTTTTTTTTTTTTTAAATCCCAAAATTTNGGATTTGTTTTTTTTTTTTTTTTTTTTTTTTTAATACCATAGAATTTTGAAAGATATTGGCTTGGAAACATTAAACCAATCTTACTGAAAGCTTTATTTGGACACTGAAGTACATGTATAACACAATAGTTGAGAAAGCAAAATGCCCAGGAAGCAACACGCCCAATTAATTTTGAAACATTTCAAGCAATCAATTAAAAACCTTTTAAGGCAACACCTTTGAATGCAGTAGAGCACTTCAAACATCAGAATTGCCTGTAGACAGATTTTTCTGAAGTGGAAACCTGGAAATGTTCTTGCTAAACTACAAATTGCTTGAGGTTCTGGTAACCCAGAATGACACTTGGGTTAGGAGGGACTGTGTGACACGGTCCAAGAGCAAGGCAGGAGATGTGACAGCTGGATTTGGGGGCACTTGGGCACACCTCCTTCCAGAAGGCTGTCAGGAAAACCACCCTCCTGTCTGGAATTAAATTACATGAAATACATTGTTAAAGAGTTGTCTTCATTGGTTCTTAAGTATAATGAAATGTTTTGAGGGCCCAAAATGCTGCTTTTTTTAGGAAATTCTATGTTTTCCACTTTGGAATTCGCTGTTATTTGAAAAATTATTCCTTGGGAGGATTCCAGCTTCACTGTGTCACACACAAAAACCCATCATTGAAGCAAATGGCTTGCTGGGATTGATTTATAGATACTATATAATATAACATAATGACACGTAACAAAATTTCATTACACAGCGAGGTTAATTTGAATTATGATTTGTTCTCCCTGCCAGGCAAAGGGAGATGCTGGTGTTCAGTAACTGCTGCAGTATGTTACCCCAGATTTCAATGGACTGCAGCATCCTGAAAAAGCAGCAATTGACTCTCCAGAAGGGAGAAAGCCTAAGTGATCTCCAAGGTTTTATGGGCATGGGTTGTTTAAAGGTAATTGCTGCAGTATAAGCTGGCAATCTGCTACATCAGAGCAGTTAAAGAGGCAGCAGTACACAGAGGGAATTGAAGCAGTTCCTGAACTGCAGGTATGCCCCATCCCTGGAAGTGTCCAAGGCCAGGCTGGACGGGGCTTGGAGCAACCTGGGATAGTGGAAGGTGTCCCTGCCCATGGCAGGGGGTGGCACTGGATGGGCTTTAAGGTCCCTTCCAACCCAAACCATTCCAGGCTGGTGATTCTAAGAACAGTGGAGTGGAACAAGGATCATGTTTGGTGTTTGGTGATTTATTTCACTGTGGGGAAAGAAAGTGGTTGCAAGAAAAAAGCCCCAATGCAGGAGGGCAAAATCTCATGGGAGACCCCGGTGGCTTCCTGTACACAAGACCCTGTGCCCCTCCAAGGACAAGAGTACTTTGCTGTCCTGTTGGGAGTTAAATCATGGAGTCATGGAATACGAGGCTGGAAGGAATGTCAAGGGTCATCTGGTCCAGCTGCTCTTGGTCTACACAGGATGGCCCAGCACTCCAGCCAGACAAAACTTAAAAGTATCCAGTGTTGGAGAATTCACTGCTTCCATGGGGAGATCATTCCAATGTTCTCAGTGTGAAACATTCCCCTTTGGTATCCAGTCAGAATCTCCCCAGCAGTAACTTGTGCCCATTTCATCTTTTCCATGCAGCTTCTTGTGAAGTCTCCATCTGGCATTTTTATACTCTGATCGAGTTACTTGTCAGCTTTTTCATTCCCACAATATCTGTGACTTAGCGGATTCTGGGGTAAAGTATTTAATGAAAATACACAGCCGTGAGCAATTGGAGTGGATCTGATTCCTAAAAAAATAGACTTTGAGTAGAACATAGAAAAAGGCGTGAAATCTGATTTGGAAAAGTAATTAAATAGGCCTTTGGAGAAAGGAAGAAAAGAGGGAAGAGGAAGGGGAAAGGGAAAGAAGGGGAAGGGGAAGGGGATAAAAAAACCCAAAAGCCAACAGGTCCTTTTGAAATGGGAAGGTTTTTCTGGATTCCTCTAAATAAAATCAAAAAAGTAATTTTCACTCTTTACAGGCAAAAGATATTGCAGAAAGGAATGTTTCAGCAGCAAAACTATCTGGAAATTAAAATGGACTTGAATTTTTAAAAAATCTACAGTTAATTCTGAATTGATCACTTGCTTGGGAGGTTTCCCAGCTCTGTGAAATCCCCTCAAAGGTAGACTGTGAGCCCTTGTGTTGCTATATTTCCATTATCCTTTGACAAACACACCTTTTACCAATGTCAGAATATCTCTTAAAGGAGATGTCCAGCCTCGTAGAGGAATCATTTCAGCAGGGCTGATATGACAGGACAGCCCACATGTCTTTTGTCTTTTTGAATTATCCAACTCAAGACTTCAAAACCCCACAGAAACAGGTTCAGATAGGGTTGAAATGGCAAAAGCAGCAGAGATGAGGAGAGGAGGGCTTCCCAAGAGAGAAGGCAAGCTGGAATGGACATCCCCATGAATTTCTTTCTCCTTCCAGAACTTCCGCTATTGATTTGCTTCACATGAATTCCAGATCAAATATGAAAGACAAGGAAGAATTACTTCAGTCAGGTGCCAAGAGAACAACAAAACAGATTCTCAAAACCTGGGGAAGTGGGAAATAAAAATGACAGAGAGAGGTCGGGTGCAAAGAGATCCTAGTTCTTGCTGGGACAGGATAAAAACCTGGGAATAACGAAGAGATATGTAAAGGACTGAATCTCGTTCGCATTGAATGCTGAACCACAGGGAGCTGGGGAACAGTGAGAGGATCGTTGCCACCACAATCTGCACAGATTATTTCAAGAAATTGCAAATCAGTTTCTCTGCTGTTTAAAACTAGATAGAAGAAATATCTGCTTGCTGGAACTCAGACTCCCATGGTCACAAAATTGGTGCAACCACCAGATGCAGACCCTGAGAACCTTTACAGGAAAGCAATAAAAGTGGCAAGAAGAGCTTTGAGAGCTGAAAACAAAATCAAACTCTTATCTTCTTTGATATTCCATTTTCCATGCAACAGTTTACAAAATAATCTCAACTTTACATTTCTTTGTCACTTGCATTTAAAGATATGGCACGATGAGGTGAAATCCCTGGCTGCATTAAAGGAGACTTTTCTGAAAGCACTGCAAGACATCACAGGGGGAGGTGAAATCCAAGACAAAAAGTGAGGGCTGAAAGACAACCTCAGCCACTGGCAAGTTTTGTGGGGTCGGGTTTTTTTCTTCTTAAGAAAATACCAACCTTTATAAACATGAAATATATGAGGACTTGGTGCCCTTACTAAATGAATGAGTGTGAGAGAGAGAAATGGAAAGCAGGCCTAGGGGAAAGTATGATCCCTGGTTGTTAATGGATACACAGAATGCAGTGCCAGGATAATCAGAGGGAGTCTGTTGGAGAAGAGGGATGTGTGGCACACCAATTACCGACAGCAGGGAAAATTGAAAGGAATTACATTCAGGGGACTGTGAAATGTGAAAGTCAGGGAAATAAATTAGATGTTGCATGACCTCTAGTGTAATATGTGGAGAACTAATACATTTAACCTAGTTGTAATCATGTCATAGCCAGACTGCATTAGGAACTTTTTCATTTACATTTTCCTTTCTGTGGCTCTGCACTCAACTTTTGGAAGTAGGGTATAGCATAGCAACACGGAGAGGTGGTTCTGGAAAGGGAACAAAACAGCCAAGCTCAGAAATTACTAATGGTGCACTACTCCAATCTGATAACTTAAATATCAGGGTCACCAGAGGTTTCCTCAAAGAAATAAAAAAAGACAATATATCAGCTGCAAACTCTGGTCTGTCATAATAGGCTAAAATACCTACAGAATAAAAATGATCTCTGTGGAAATAGCTTTGCTAGGATCAGTACAGGGGGAGGAGTGGCTTAAATTGCTTGAGGATGTGATTGGGGAACCTGAAGTGTAATGAGATTTCTTTCAGGAAAGCATGGATTTGAGCTGTCATCTGTCTTTAAGAAGGCTGTAAAAATCGTAAAAAAAGTCTGACTAGAGAAAGTAAAAGACTTTGGGAAGCATCTGTTGATGCAATTATACAAGAATTCTGAAAGTCTCAAAGTCTGCCTGGTTCCTGATTTAAGTATTTCAAGGCAGTTTATGTTCATAACATTTTGTCCTAAGCATTGCAGGCTCAGAAAACTGTTTTCCTCTTTGCAAAAGCCTTTTCTCATGTCCTCTCTTCAGTAAAAATAACTGCCATTCTTTATTTTTACCTCATGATTTCTGCAAATCATTTTCTCTGTGCCCCACTAGATCCCTGTTCCTAAAATGGCTAATGTGACGATAAAATTACTTTTAGTAGATATGAAATTTCTTGTTTCCATCATGAGTTCAGTTCAAGCAGAACTGGGATTGACCTTCTTGTGAGGAAAAAAACCCACAAACAACAAAACACCCCATCCTATGAAGATGAATCTGTAAAGCTACCTGTTGGAGGTGGTTTATACATTTTGGGGAAGGAGAGGAAAATTTAATAAAAGAATTCCTGTCCTTTGGTGCTGTTACAATGCACAAAATGTATCTTTAGTCCCCAGAGTTCTCCATCACAAACATAAACAAAGGATTTTCTCCCCCTGGACACCTAGAAGGCAGGTGGGACAAGCCAAATGTCTCAGAACTTACTTGTGTGTCACTATGTAGCTCAGTTACAGATTTGATGCAATCACTAAAGGTTTTACTCTGTTACTGGTACTTGTTAATTGTTATGGATATATCTGGCTCAAAAAAGAAATCTTGAGGTTGTGTTCCTTTCAGAAGGATTAGCCCAAATAACTGCTGTGCACCTTAGTCCTGATTAAATAAAGCTCCAGCATTGCTGAACTAGACCTCACTTAAAGGCTTTTTTGGCCCTGAATGATTTCTGAGCAGGCTGGCTACAGTGGCCTCTTTTATTTAACTAACCTTTGCCAGATCCTTCTTAAAACAGGTGGAAAACCCAATGTTTCCTGTCTTCACAATTACAAAGAACCCCAGAATCCAGAATAGTTTGGACTAGAAGGGATTTTGGGGATCATCCAGTGCCACCCCCTGCCATGGGCAGGGACACCTTCCACTAGCCCAGGTTGCTCCAAGCCCTGTCCAACTTGGCCTTGGACACTTCCAGGGATCCAGGGGCAGCCACAGCTTCTCTTGGCACCCTGTGCCAGGGCTCCCACCCTCACAGGGAACAATTCCTTCTCAATAGCCCACCTAACCCTGCCCTCTGGCAGTGGGAAGCCATTCCCCCTTCTCCTGTGCTTCCATCCCTTGTAAATATTCTCTCTTTGTCTTTCCTGTCAGCCCCTTCAGGTGCTGGAAGTCCACATTTAGGTCACCCAGAACCTTCTGTTCTCCAGGCAGTTCTTGCATCTGAACAATATCTGACTGGAATATTAGGAACAGGAAATATAACCTTACTAAGCACTTTCTACATACCCTTTAAATAAATTTTATCTAAAGTATACCACAAACTACACACAATATTCAAAGGATTTCCAATTACTTTTGTCTGAAAGTCTTCTTCTATTTGGATGAGGCATGAATACCAAATTAATCCATCTTTGCCAGCTGTGTCTCCACAGATAAGAAAGTCATTTTGGTCTTTAATTTGGAACTTGTGCAGGTTGCCCATTTCTGTCCCTTTCCCTGGATCATGCTGCTTTTTTCCAAAGTACAAATAAACTTTCACAATTGAAAACCAGACTAGTTTGCTCAGAAAATCAATCCGTTCTATGATCTCTCAAAGTGCAGTTTTCACACCAAACCATTCTCCTCTCACACATCTGCAGATTCTCATGTCCTTTCTGGGGATTTACACCATGGCTCTGGGTTTGACAATGAGGTGTGCAAGTGCTCTTCCCAAATCAAAGAATCCCAGAGTCCCAGGATGAGTCAGGCTGGAAGGGACCTCAGTGGCTCATCTAGTGCCACCTCCCTGCTCCAGCAGGGCCATCCCCGAGCACAGGGCACAGGAGCGTGTCCAGAGGGCTCTGGAACATCCCCAGGGAGGAGACTCTACAGCCTCTCTGGTCTCTGCTCAGGCCTGGGCACTGCCCAGGGCAGAAGTTCTGCCTCGTGTGCAGGGAATTGCTGGGCTCAGTCCCTGCCCGTGGCTCTGGTGCCATTGCTGGGCCCTGGAGCAGAGCCTGGGCCCTGCTCTGCCCCTCCCTGCACCCAGGGACAGCCAGGGACAGCCAGGGACAGCCAGGGCTGAGGCCCCTCTCAGCTGGGGCTCCTGTCCAGGCTGAACAGCCCCAGCTTCCTCAGCCTTTCCTGGGCACGGAGATGCTCCAGGCCCTTCCTGAGCTGCGCAGCCTCCGCTGGCCCCGCTCCAGGAGCTCCCTGTCCCTGCTGTGCTGCGGAGCCAGAGCTGGACACAGCACTGCAGAGGTGCCTGCAGGGCTGGGCAGAGGGGCAGGGTCACTGCAGAGGTGCCTGCAGGGCTGGGCAGAGGGGCAGGATCACTCCCTGTCCTGCTGGGAATGCTCTCCCTGATGCATCTCAGGATCCCACTGCTCCCAGCACACACTGTCCCCCAGCTAAGGGACAGCTCATTGTCCTCCAAGATCTCCAGGTCCCAGTGGTGCAGATTGTCATCCCCTGCTGACCAAAAGGACATGGGACAGCCACGTAATTCCCTTGCCCCAGACATGCCATCAGCTTGCTCTATCCTGCCCAGTACTCTGGGTCCTTCTCAACATCCCAGGCAGAAGCACAGGAGTCTTGAATCGTAAAAACATAGGAAAAACTGTAAAACATGCTAAGCCTTTCTCACTGAAATGATAGAAAATGGTATAATACCCATTCTCTGATTTAATTATTTTTATATTTTTATGTTCCTGCCATATACTGAGGGAATTTTGTTTCCTTTATGTACCCTTTTGTACAAACTTATCTTGGTTTGCTGGTAAAACACAATTTAACAACAGAAGAATTGGGAAATTAATGTCTGTGCTTTTGTGTGACTGCCAACCCAATTTAGAGAAATTGGCCCTGTCTCTAATCTTGAATAGTGATGTACAAACTTCACCCACTCAGCTGCTAAATCCTTTTCTTCGGCTTTCAATAGACCTATGGATTCAAAAATATGATTTTCCTTGGGAAGATGATAACAATGTGTCCACTAAGGCAGAGGCGGCATCACAGGAAGGTAAATCCACCAGAGAAAATTTGACAAATGGGCATAAAAAAAAGAACAGAAAGAGGGCAAGTAAAAGAACAGAATTCCATTGGAGAAAGACCGAAATGTAAAATATAGCCAGGATATGGAGAAAGCTGAGGCACAATTTGTGACAAGCAGAGTGGGATCAAGGGCACCCTCAGCAGATTTGTCGATGACAAGGAGCTGGGTGGTGGGGTCACACCACCGGTGGAGGGGAGGGATGGGACATCCAGAGGGACCTGTGCAGGCTGGGACTGTCTGCACCTCTTGAAGTGCAGCAGGGCCAAGTGCTGGTCCTGCACCTGGGTTGTGGCAATCCCAGGCGTGAGCACAGACTGGGACGAGGGGGCATTGGAAAGGAGAAGGACTTAGAAGTTGTCATGGATGGAAAGCTGGACGTGAGCCAGAACCATGCACTTGGGGCCAAAACATCGGCTGTGTCCTGGGCTGACTCCCCAGCACGGGCAGCAGGAAAGGGGGGATTCTGCCCCTCTGCCCCTGTGCTCAGGTGAGACCCCACCTGCAGAGCTGCTCCAGCCCTGGGGCCAGCACAGGAAGGACCTGGAGCTGCTGGAGAGAGTCCAGAAGGCACCAGGATGATCAGAGGGATGGAGCAGCTCTGCTGGGAGGAAAGGCTGGGAGAGCTAGGATTGTTTAGTCTCGGGAAAAGATGATCCAGGGAGACCTTAAAGCAGCCAACCAGTACCTAAAGGGGGCTCCAGGAGAGGTGGAGAGGGACTATTTACAAGGGCCTGGAGGGAAAGGACACAAGGAATGGCTTCCCACTGGCAGAGGGCAGGGTTAGATGGGATATTAGGAAGGAATTGTTCCCTGCGAGGATGGGGAGGCCCAGGCACAGGGTGCTCAGAGAAGCTGTGGCTGCCCCTGGATCCCTGGAAGTGTCCAAGGCCAGGCTGGACGGGGCGTGGAGCAACCTGGGCTAGTGGAAGGTGTCCCTGCCCATGGCAGGGGGTGGTACTGGATGGGCTTTGAGGTTCCTTCCAACCCAAACCATTATATAATTCTATGAATCTATTAATTTATGACTCCAGGCTTCTGTGGAAAGAGTAGCATAAAACCTGAAATTTAAGATATGGCTGCTGACTTTTCACTTCTGCAGAAGCCAAGACTTCAGGCATTCTGTGAGATCCAGGTCATTCCTGGATATAATACTATTTTTACAAGTAAACTTGCTCATTAAAATATTTACATTGTTATTGTCCATGTATCATTCTAAAAAAGGCAATTTCTAATTAGTGATGTGCAGTTTGGGGAATCTGTCTTTTAACATGTTTAAACAGAATAATGAGTAATTGGGGTTTTTTCAACCCATGCAAAAGGAAGGGTATGTTTAGAAGTTGCCTCCATGATCCTCAAAATGTTTGTTGTAAACTTCCCATGCTGCATAAGGAGTGTTGTAGGGACTGTAGAAGGAGGCACTGGAAGAGCAATATCCTTGTGAGGGAATGATAATTAATCTAACCAGGCATTTGGTGTCCTGGAGTGAGAGCAAACTCCCCCAATTAATCAGTGTGACATCCAGAGGTCACCGCCAGCTCTTCAGACATCTTTGCATCTCTGGATATGAAGGTGAGGAGACACATGATGAAATTGGATCTCATGGCTTCCTCCTCGTTGCTGACCTTTGCTGGAACCTGCTCTTAGGAGGCTGCTAGCTGTTGTTCCAGGGATTTGAGGCTGGAGAGCACACAGGTGCTCTCTGTGTTGGCTGTAAACTCTATTTCCTACTCTCAGCAGATCGGCGCCTTGTCAGCACAGCCTTCAGGCAGCAATGGAGCTCAGAGTCTGAGCAGTAACAGGGAAACAGCTCAGAGGAGGTGTCAAAGCCTGAGACGTATTTGCATGGACATTTGGAACTCTTATTCCCTTCCTACACAAACCCAAACAATGCACAATAACCTTCCTCCCTCTCCCACAGCTCCTCTGCTGGGTCCTCCCTGCCAGCCTCCCCATCCTGTCAGGGTCAGGAGCCAACCAGTGGGACACCCATTCACTGCTATCAGCCAGCTGGCCTGCCATGCCCCCTTCCCCACCCTCCTAATGCTCTTCACCCTTCTTGGAGCCCTAGAAAACTAAATACTCAACTTCTAAAAATATTCTGATAGTTTATGAAAAACACTGGTCTTGTAAACCAAAGAGTGAGGACTACACCTCTTCTGGAATTCCACAGAACGTCTCAGGAAGAAGGACTTAAAGCTCCAACTCCCAGTGCTGGTATTTTTACATTGATAACCCTCACACAGCTCCAAAACAACAAGCGGTGTTTGCAACAGCCTCAAACCCCAAACAAGAAATTCCCTGTAACACAAACGGGGAAAAAAAA
>VZSE01010016.1:0-32953 GCA_013398275.1 Promerops cafer | reverse complement strand
AAAAAAAAAAAAAAAAAAAAAAAAGAGGAAATAATGGTTGGGACATGTCTAATTTCCTCCAGATTAAGCTGCAGGGTGTTTAACAGCTTTATCTCCAAAGGCATAAAAAAGGTAAGGAAAGGACTTGAAAGGACTTGATCCAGAGAGTCGGAAAGAGAGAAAACATTCTACAGGGAGCCCTGAGGGTTTAGGATTTTCAATTAGGAGAGAATGGGAATGATAATTTGAAGGAAAACAGGCATTCTGGGTTTAAAGAAAGGATGTGGAAAACCCTCAAGTGAAAGAGCTCCCAGGCAGAGACTTGTTCCTGGAGAACTCCCTCCCCACAGATGTGGAATGTGAAACAGCTCTAAGGGAGCTAATGGAATATTTGGAGAGCTACTTCTTCCATCAATGTATGGGCATCCTAGAGATCCTTATTTAGCTCTTTTTCTCCCTCCAGGAGGCTGAATATTGGTGAGCAGTAATTGTAGGGGTTTTTTTAATCATATGCATAATAATAACTATAACAAATTCACAAAAAGTTTCTTTGCTTATTATTGTGCTGCCATAGCTACAGCCAATGTGGTGTCATAACAGATTTCTGTGACTTCCATATGGCCATTTTAATCTTTTATTCGATATTCTGTGATAACCACAAGGAAAAACTTCTGGAAGGGATTTTATTTTACTCCCTCGGTACTGCCCCTGATGAAATGCAGTAGTACTGGCTACAGCTAAAATGTCAGCGTGAACTTGGGCTACTTTATTAAACATGTGACTTTCTGAAATTCTATTACCCAATCAATTTTCTGTAAGCCAGAGAGAGATGTATTCCAGTCTGTATAAAGCAATAATGACCCTTACAGTCCTCTTTACTTACGATTATCTTCTGAACATTTCAGGACTTCTCATTTGCTGTTTTACCCAGCTTGTTTGGCTTGTGGGAGGGTTTTAACTAATGAGAAGTGTCTGGAGGGGCCATATAAGGAACAGCTGAGGACACTTGGCTTGTTCAGCTGGAGAAGAGGAGCCTGAGGTTGGACCTCACCAAGGGCTGCAGCTCCTCCCAAGGAGCTGCTCCAGTATCTGCTCTATGTGCCCATGGACAGGACCCAGGGAATGTCTGCAACTGGGCCAGGGGAGGTTTAGGTTGGATATCAGGAAAAGGTTCTTCCCCCAGGAGGGTGCTCAGGCCCTGACCAGGCTCCCCAAGGAATGGGCACAGCCCCAAGGCTGCCAGAGCTTCAGGAGCATTTGGACAATGCTCCCAGGGATGCCCAGGGTGGGATTGTTGGGGGGTCTGTGCAGGGCCAGGGGTTGGACTGGATGATCCTGGTGGGTCCCTTCCAGTTCAGGATATTCTGTGGTTCTGGTTCTGTAAAACACACAAACTGAAATTCCACTTGAACAGAGAAGTTCCCCACTCTGAAGATGATCAAATCCTGGAACTGGTTGGCCAGAGGGACTATGGAGTCTCCATCCTTAGAAATACCCAACTGGCCAACTTTCTGTCTCTGGCTCTGAGCAGGACAATTACACAGGGTGACCTTCAGAGGTGTCTTCCAACCTCAGCTACTCAGGTATTTTGTTAGAGATGTCAGATATCAAACTATGTCAGTTCTGGGTGTTTCTTCCATGAAATCCCAAGGTCCACATTCATCCCACATAACTTCAGGCAATTCAGTTCAAAACGGGGATGCTTCTACAGTTCTGACAACACAGACAGAAGCACTTGCAGAAGAAATCTGAAACCTCCTTTAGAAATTCAAAGCAAGGGCAGGTACATCAAAATCAGCAGCATTATGTAACATTTTTGGAAGAGCTGTTGCTTTTTAAGGAATGCCTAGAGCAAAGACACAAGAGACTGAGCTTTTTATCTCCTATTCCCAGTTTGAAGTAAGGCAGATCAATCTTCTCTCTTTACATTTCCACCTCTGGAAATCCTTTCCTGTAAAGGCTGTAGAGCTGTGTCTTTAATGGGTACAGGAGTGCCAGCCAGACATCAAGGCATTATCATGGGCAATACTGATTGATCCCTTCCAAAAACTTCTCTGCCTTTCAAATTGCGCCACTTACTTGATAGTCTTTACAAAAATATTCTGGTCATGTCAAAAACAGAATTCCTGGCTTGTTCAAGTCCATGTGCAGGTTTTGATATGCTTAAGTCATGTCAGGGTGACCGTTGGCTTATGCCAACTTGTGTCTTGACAAAAGCTTAAAAAGCAGCTTTCTGAAATATTTTTTCATAAAGTATTTAAGGAGAGAGTTTTAGGACTGACAGAGGAGATATATCTCAACTATTTTAGGCCATTGGGTTACCACTAGGCTTTATATAAGACAGAGGTGAGTGATAAAATTAGTCAATTACTGAAAAATAATGAGTGATTCAAAGAGGACTTCTCTGGGTTATAGCCCCCAGCTGCTGGTGCACATCCTGGTAAATAACTATCTCAATTATCAACTTGGCACCAAGAGTGATGTTTGTGAGTCGCAATTAAAGCCAGTTCTTTGAACTGGCCTTGCTCTGCTTTATGACCAGGAACCTGCAGGTGAGCACCAAGTTTCACTTTTAAGACCTGCTCCATAATTTAAGCCAGAGGAACATCTAACATGCACTTTAGTGCATTTAGCAAAGAACTGGCTGCCCTGTTCCAGGAAAAATGCAGAAAAAGAAAGAAACCTTCAATTTAAAGGGGATATTTTTAGAGATGCCTCACTCTGTCATATTTTTCATGATACTTTATTACTGCTTTAACAACTTTAAAAGTCTTTTGAGCTACTTCACTCTATTTGTCTAATTACCTGCCTTTCTTTTCTGGAACTAGTACTATAAAACACGCTCCAAGCACTGGAATGAAGTCATTAATCAAATTGCAAATTTAACTGTCACAGGGAGCAACAAAAATTGGCAGGAATAAATGGTGGGTGGTAGGAAAGTGTTTCTGGCAAAGCACAACTTGACTTGTGATGTTTTGCAAACAAAGCACTACTTCCTGCAAATTATTCCTCATCTAAGGAATAAAAAGTCTAAGAGTTTTTAGACTCAGGACATCGTTAATTTTGGATGTAGTGGGACCAAAATGTAAAAGCAGGAGATTCCTGAGCCACAGAGTCATGCAGATTCCCTGGGCATTGCGCATATCATATCCTGTCTCTCATGGAATGAGACAGAGAAGCAGTGCTTTACTGAGATACATTAGTAGAGGTGTTTTTCTACCCATCTATATATTTTTATACACTTTTTATTAATTTAAATGTCTTTGTCATGTTTGTCCTTTTGCTAAATTTGAGTAAAAATGGCCAGTAAGGGTAAGAGTTCTAGAGAAATGGCAAGCAAACATATGTAAGCATTCCATTTTCTTGGAAAATCAGGTTGAAAATATCAAGTTTGTTCCCCTCTTTTGTACAGAACCAACCACCACAAATATTACTGATTTTTATTGTGTTCTCAGTTCTGAGACATTCTCATTCTTCCACCCTTGTTGTCTACAACATCTCCTGCGTCTAAACCCTGTGAACTGGAAGTCTGCATATAACATCTGGTGACAACTTACCAGTAAGAAAAAAAATATTTTTTTAATAATACTAAGGAAATTAATCCTTAATATTCAGTGACTTTCCAGTCCACTTTCCACTATCTTAGCTATCCACTCAGATAAAACATGCCCTGCAATTTAAAAGGAAATCTATTCCAAGGGAGTTTCATTAATACACACCCTTCTCAGTTAATACAGTGCTCTGAAAGCAATATATTGAGCAATATCTGAGTGATTCGGTGCTGGAGTGTTAATCCTTTGGGAATGGCACGTTAATAGTCTTGTTTGGATTGAACATCATTCATCCAGAGCATGTCATTCACAATTCATTGCAGATATCTGATATCAGCAATTAACGGGGATGAATTGCTTAAAGCAAGCCCTGGGTGTATCATAGATCATTTTCCATCTCCTCAGGCAATGGAAGCTGTATGATACCAGGACTGACTCCTCTAATTCTTAACCTAGGTTAGTTTTAACTGAATTTAGCCAAATTTGCACAAGATAACAGTCTAGAAGAATTCTGGATTCACTCTACTGCAACTCAGAAAGCCGGCTGGATGTTCCGAGTTTTGCTTTTTGTTTTGATCAAAACATTTCTTGCTGAAAGATTGGTAAAGAGAGAGATATTTCCCAAAATGAGCCCTGGGTCTCCAACAAGACTGAACCACTGAGAAATTGGGCTGCCTGAAGGAGGGACAGAAGGGAGGAATGTATGAAAAAGAAAGAGACCTTTCAACTTGGAAAGCATCCCTCCAAAACATCCACATTTATTGTCCAAAAGATTGACTAGCAGGCTGCTCCTTGGTAGAGTTGTAACATTTTTATGCACCAGCGCTATGAAAGATTCAAGTTACATTTCCTGTCATCTTTCCTTGGTGGCTTTGATGCTGGCATGCTTTAAAGTCAAATCAAAAGCATCAGAGGGGCAGTCAAAGGCCTGTTGTCTGTGTAAAGTCCTGTTTCACAGCTGAAACAGCTCTGGGAGAGGGCCGGCATGATCCCTGCTTTGAAGGGAGGGAAGCAGGAGTTCAGTTGTGAAGGGATCTCGAGTGCTGCTCTCCCCAGCGCAGCAGGGTCCTTCTGGTGTTCGGGGACTGACCTCAGCCACATCGTTTGAGTGAGCTGGGAAGTGGTGCCAGGTAATTCAAGGATGGTGGGGTGGTGTGGAAAGCACAGATCAAAGGGGGATTCACACAGGGACTGGCGGTGAGAAAAGGGTGGAAAGAGATCTGCAAAAGGGGATGGCAAAAGCCATAGCATGAAGTGGCTCCTGGTCTTCTCTATGTCACAGGGCGGTAGCACTTTATTATGTTTGAGAGCTGGGAGCCAGACTTTGGTTTTGCACAAGAAGAATTTGGATCTTTTGGACCAGGTCCAGAGGGAACCACACAGATCCTCCGAGGGCTGGAGCCCCTCTGCTCTGGAGCCAGGCTGGGACAGCTGGGGGTGTTCACCTGGAGATGAGAAAGTTGTGAAGATGAGAACTCAGAGCCCCTTCCAGTGCCTAAAGGGGGCTTATAAAGAACAGTGAAAGGGATTTTTACGTGAGCAGACAGTGATAGGGCAAGAGGGAATGGTTTTAAACTAGAAGAAGAGAGATTTATGTGAGACATAAGGAAAGAATTGCTCCCTCTGAGGGTGGGAGGCCACAGCACAGGGTGCCCAGAGAAGCTGTGGCTGCCCCTGGATCCCTGGAAGTGTCCAAGGCCAGGTGGGATGGGGTTTGGAGCACCCTGGGAGAGTGGAAGGTGTCCCTGCCTGTGGCAGGGTGTGGGACTGGATGGGCTTTCAGGTCACTCCAACCCAAACCATTCTGGGATTCTATGAACTCCTGTGATTTAAAGAAAAAATTTTATCCTGAGGACTTTTTGGTTGTGTCCCCATTGCATCCTTCAGATGTTTGTGGCTTTTGTTCTTAGGAGTGTGTTAGTGCTCCTGCCTTTGGGCTGACTGCACAGAAGGACACGAAAGGAAGGCTGGAAAGAAAGGTTGAAAGAAAATTGAGATCTGCACATGCAGGGAGTAAGAATAAGACCAAAAAGGAGAGAACTCCAGCTCACTGGACTTGTTAAAGGATACATGAGGTGGGCAAGGTGTGCCCACTGTGTCCAGTGTGGCACAAATTCTGCCAAAACACTGCAACTTCAAATCCATGTTGGGATATCACTGGTTTTGGATCATTTGAAAAAGTTTCATAGAATTATAGAAATATAGGATGGTTTGGAAGGGACAGTAAAGCCCATCCCATTCCATCCCCTGCCATGGGTAGGGGCACCTTCCACTATCCCAGGTTGTTCCAAGCCCTTTCCAACATGGCCTTGAGCACTTCAGAGCATTTTCACAGTGGAATATTGCATTTGCTGTTCCATTGTTGTAGGTTTAGGTCAATATCAGGCACCCAGAAACTGGATTTACTGTCATGAGGAATGATGTGCTATGGATACTCTGAAGAGAGCATAGAAAAGGGAATTGGCAGCTAAACTGTAGAAAGATCTCTTGAAAAAAGTGTCCAAAATATTGGATTAAAGCAATAACTAAAGCCATTCCCAACATAAACCTTTATATTTTTGTTATAGAAATGCTAATAAGGACAGTTTATAACACATTACCGGGTAAGTTACATGTGCAAGAGCATATTTTAATCTACCCAATGTCCCCAAATGTTCAGCTTCTACAGTAAATAAGTTGAATTACAAAGCACTTGTCTTGGTTTTCAATTGAGAAACAGAAATTATGATTCTGAACCCAGCAGAACAACTTTTCTTTTATTACAGCCCCTGTAATATCATGTTGCTGCCATTTTGTTCTGAGGAAATCACACCACTTCAATCAGATCTATCTATTCATTGTAACATCACATTAATGATGTCATTAATGTGTTCTTTGATTGAAGGGGTGTGCTCATATTTAGGCCTGGGCTAAACTCAAACTGCCACTTCTCACAAAAGAAGTAATGATCGTGGATCATTCCATGGAAAATAATTTACCTTACTTCCCCCCAGCACCCCTTGCACATTGGCTAAAATAAGAAAATATTTTGTGTAATTTGCAGACTCAAAAGTTCACCAATGTATTTGTGTTCTCTTTGGAGAAATCTGAACATGTTTAATTTTGCTTTATTTTCTGGCTGAAAGGACCATATTTGCTGGCTCTCAGGGCAGACTGGGCCAGTGCTGGGCAGGACACTTGTGCTGGTCTCCTCAGTGTAATTTTGCTGCTGCCTAGGAGCAAGGAGGAGAACTGCACTTCCAAGATGGATTTGTGCTAAATCCAGTCATGTAGATTAATTATTACAGCTTGCTCCAGGATGTGTCTTAAACCTCACTCAAGTCCATTATATTATAGTTGGAAATAAAAACTGGGATTTAGAATCAAGGCCATAATTCCTTTATTTAAAAATTATTTTTTAACCAAAGCCAGTTTGTTACATGTTGAATTTCATACCTATAGAGAATATTTGGGATAGAAAACCCTAGGCTGTGTAAACAGAGGAAACAAAATGGCTCCCAACACAGATAATAGGTGAACATTTATTAGAATTAAACACTTAAATGTGGCTAATTAACTTATTAACCTTTACATTAATGATTATATTTCACACTGTGCACTACACTGCTGTGGTTCACAGGTTTCTTAATTAAATCTAAGTCCACTGGTCTTTCAAAGATTTCCCATTAATTCCTCTATTATCATCCTGGGCTGGTGGAAGGTGTCCCTGCCCATGGCAGGGTTAGAAGGAAATGAGCTTTAAGATCCCTTCTAGCCCAAACCAGTTGGGATTCTGTAACTGTAAGTTCCACAAACTGGTGGGAAATATTCCACAAAATATTCCTCAAGATCCTCATGGTTATTCCTGTCTCTGGCAGAGCAGGGCTCACCTTTAGTCATTCCTTCAGAAACGTGGGATCCTGCTGCATTTAATTAAAAGAGTCCCTTTAAAGAGTTTAGGAAGCAAAAGGCCTGGGAAGAGCTTTGTGACAGTGATTAAGGTTTCCACTGGCTCCAGGTGCTCAGCTCTCCATAGCTCTGTGTTCCCCCATTTCGGAATGCCTCTCTTGTGTCCTGTTCAGAGCTCTGCAGTGACCAACTCCAATTAAAATTCTTACCTGAACCCCCCTCTTCTGTGTGGTTCTCTGCCTTTCCTTCCCCAGTTTACTTCTAGATGGAGACCAATATTCACTCCACATTTTGTGGGAATGGTGGGATTTGCTCCAAGTTTGGACTTGAAGATCTTTGAGGCCTTTTCCAGCCATAATGATTGCTTGAATATCTGGGAATCTCACTCTGAAAACCTGTTTTGTTTGACAAAAGCAAACATAAACCAAAAAAAAAAAANTGTTTGACAAAAGCAAACATAAACAAAAAAAAAAAAAAAAAAAAAAAAAAAAAAAAAAAAAGAAAAAAAAGAGTTCAATTATTTGAGCTGCAAAATGTCCAATACTCTGTGTATGATAATTGTGTAATATTTTGGCCTCATGTAATTAAATTTTGCTGTTAGTATATTGAATAACTGCTCTGGCTGAAGTACTATAAACACCAGAGAACCCAGTTATCAACTCTACAGCATTGGTGTAATCCTGATCAGTTTCTTCTGGGGGACAAACCACCGCAAGCGAGGTCTGCAGCACCTCAGAGCCCAAACTTTCCCCCTGGAATATAATCCAGGTTTATAATCCTAATGCACCACCCTGTTCCTCAGATGTGAACACTGTCAACCAGAGTCTAAGAGACAAAACCTCTTAAATCATCTTTTCCTGGAATCATAAAATAGAAAGAAAAAGTTAATTACTGACACTCAAGATGTATGAGAGGTTTTTAAGTGTAACTATTCAATGACAGAAACAATTCCAGAAGTTATTGTAAAAACGGTGACAGGAGATTTATGTCTCCTCAGGTTTTGCTCTTTTTCTCCTGGCTTCTATCCAGTTCACCAGGTATAGTTTGCTGCCAGGCTACAAGGCAGTTTCATTAAAATAGCCTTTATATCTCTTTTTATAATCCATTTTTTTCAGTGTAAAGGATGAACTGCAACATTTTGAGATTTTCTATTTGTTGATCTTATTGAAAATATGAGTCAGTGCTCCATAAAACATCACAAACTTCCTGTTTCTGCCATTAATACTCTTCCCATTCCCAACAATCATCCAGTGGTGCTTATTCCACCAGTTTATGAAGCTTCAAAGTGCACTGCAAACATGCCCTGAATGGGAGAGAGAGAGGAGTATCAACAGTTTTACCTTGCTTTTCATCACCTGTAGCTGAAAAGAGAAGCTTTTTAGTGTTCCTCTATTTTTGTGATTCTAACACAGAATTGCAAGTAAAGAGATACACTTTTCAGGTAGAGAGGCCCAGAATAATATGGAAATAAAACAGTAAGAGAAACATAGATATGGGTTCAATTTAATACTCCGTAAGAAAACTGAGAAGCCCATTTAATGCTGTGTTAAGATACTGGCTTGGAGCAGACTCCACAGGAAAAAAATGTTCCCTAGGGACACCACTGATTATTCAGGAATTTTAGGCACCAGCTGCTGATGTTTCCTCACCTCACTTGACTTCCCCAAGCAGAGTTACAGGACATAAACAGTGAGAAGCAGTTTGTGTTGACAGGGCAGTGTAAACCAGCCTTTCCAAAGGGAATTCCTGTTTTCCGAAAAGGTCTTTTGTTGTCCATCACAATGTTCTTGTTGTGTTTGAATTTCACATCCAGCTGCTCACACGATAAATGAAATTTCTCTCCTGGAGGCCCTTCACACCTGGATATTTCCCCTTCGTGTGCCATCAAGCAGAGTGGAGTGGCATGACAGAGTGGTCACAGCCTGATTTCCAACGCTTCCATGAGTGACCCCCTGGCAGTTCTGCTGATGGACACATCCCCGAGTTACCCATCTCATCCCACAGACAGGTACAGCCAAAAATTTTCCATCCTGGGCACTTGCTGCAGAGTTCCTGGGCAGTCCATCATATCTCTGTGACAGGGTAATGAACTGGTGCCAGGCGCAGACACCAATGTTTATTTATCTGGGATTGTCCCTCCTAAGGGTCCTGTTCACTCCACGGGACAGTGATGGATGGCTCTGCAGACAGATCTGCTGCCACAATTTTGTCTTTATATGGATTTTGTTGTTTCTAGATCAATCTGGAGGAAAGATCATCTTGCTTTTTTTTTCTAACTGAAGTTCCATATTTTTTTTTTACATCCTACTTGAATTTAGGCACTGAGCACAGGCGTAGAATCACAGAATCATGGAATATCCTGAGTGGGATGGGACCCACAGGATCATGGAGTCCAACCCTATCCCTGCCCAGACACCCCAACAATCCCACCCTGTGCATCCCTGGGAGCGTTGCCCAAACACTCCTGGAGCTCTGGCAGCCTTGGGGCTGTGCCCATTCCCTGGGCAGTGCCCAGCACCCTCTGGGGAAGAACCTTTCCCTGATCTCCAGCCTGACCCTGCCCTGGCCCAGCTCCAGCCCTTCCCTGGGTCCTGGCCCTGTCACAGGGAGCAGAGATCAGAGCTGTCCCTCAGGAGGAGCTGCAGATCCTGATACACTCTGCCCTCAGGCTCCTCTTCTCCAGCGGAACAAGTGCCCTTAGCCACTCCTTGTATGGCCCCTCCAGACCCTACAACTTTCTTGCATGTAGAACCCTACAACATGACCCCAAATCTCCTTTTCTTCCTGAGGAATTAGTGGCAAGAATTCAGCCCAAGTTACAACACTATTGAGGTATTTCACCACCCCAATCCACCATTTCCTCATCTAGGAAGGTCAGAAAGTAAAGCAAATTATAAAGAGAGATCTCTGGAAGATTGCAAACTCAGACTTCTCTGTGATTTAATTAGGCAAAGGTGTAATCCAAACTTTTCTTTCATTTTCTCTGGGAAAAATATCTGTAATTTAGGTATTATCAGCTTTTCTGTCTGCTGAGAGTCTGAAAATGCAGCTAAATATGTCCTGCTGCTGTTATGACCTGAAATTCAAATGTCAGCAATGTCACAGGTTTGTCTTCTGCTTCTGGACGGAGGCGCAAGGTAGAAACGTATCAGAAAAATAGAAAATTAAGGGGTTTGTTACTCCCTGTAGACTCCAAGAGGCTTCCACTTCTGCCTTGGACTCTAACCTGGGCTCTGCTCCTGGGCAGTTTTCCACTGAAGAAATTCTCCTCTCTAATATCCCCATTTTTTACATGTTCAGATGATTTGTTGCTGAATAAATGAATGGAAATATTTTGTCTAATTATTTTGGTTTTAATTAGCAAGGGAAGAATTTTTTTTAAAGCCACCAAAAAGCTCTATGAAAGTCAGGAACACAAAAAGCATGAGGAACTGTATTTCTAATTTCAAACTCAGGACAGTTTTAGAATTCAAACAAACAAAAGGAACATTTTTTTGTTTTCTCTGGGATTTATTTTCAATGAAAAGCCACTGTTCATTAGCTAAAGCAGAAACAATGCAGAAACGAATTCATCTGTGCCCAGATGAATCTCAAACAGTATCCCTAAAAATAACTTTCTCTGTGCATGAGGATGTAAATCTTCTGCCTGTATTGAGCTGTTTAGCAACTGGATATAGAAGAATCTTCTTTAGCAAGTTCTGCAAATCCTCTAGACTTTGGGATCAGGATATGTATAGCTTCAACCAGCCCCCATTAATTTTCCATCAGCATTTGATAGCTTTCCCTCTTGTCCCTCCTGGTGATTTTCCAGTTGAAGCCTTGATCTGTTAATATGCCCATCTCATTAGCACAGGTTGTCTCTGCACTTCCACCTGCCTCATTTTTCTACAGACTTTTCATAGCTCTATGAATCCAAGTTATTTATTTGTGCCATAACTGAGCTGAATCCTCCCTAAAACTCTTAAGGGGAGTTGGTGAGAATTTTGGGCTTGTTTTTTTGTTTGCTTTATTTTTTCTTCCCATTTATTGGTGTTTTAAGTTTAGTGGGGTTGTTTGGTTTTTTTTTCCATAAAGGGATTGAAGCATGTCCAGGGAAGGGAACAGAGCTGGAGAAGGGGCTGGAGCACCAGGAGGGGCTGAGGGAGCTGGGAAAGGGGCTCAGCCTGGAGAAAAGGAGGCTCAAGGGGAACCTTCTGGCTCTGCACAGCTCCCTGACAGGAGGGGACAGCCGGGGGAGTCAGGCTCTGCTCCCAGGGAACAGGGACAGGATGAGAGGGAACGGCCTCAGGCTGTGCCAGGGGCGGCTCAGGCTGGATACTGGGGAAAATTTCTTTACTGAAACGTCTGTAAAGCATTGGAATGGGCTGCTGAGGGCAGGGGTGGAATGGGCTGCTGAGGGCAGGGGTGGAATCACCGCCCCTGGAGGTGTTCAAAAAAACAAGGAGACTTGGGACAGGGTTTAGTGAGCATGGGCATGCTTGGTCAAAGGTTGGGCTTGGATTTCATTTCCACCCTAAATGATTCTCTGTTTCTTTCCTTTTATTCCTGTGCACACCCTTTCCCCTTCAAATTCCCCAGAAGAAAACTTTCCTTCCTTCATTTGCACCTCTTACACAATAAAGGCAGTTTTCTCCACAGGACCGTGAATAGAAAATTTCCTGACATTCACACAAACATTTGCAGGAGTAGACAAAAGAAATGAAGAAAAACAGACTGAAACAAAGAAACAATGTGGGATACAGCTAAGCCTGCACTAACCCCGTGTTTAGA
Organism: Promerops cafer; assembly: GCA_013398275.1. Taxonomy (NCBI): domain Eukaryota; kingdom Metazoa; phylum Chordata; class Aves; order Passeriformes; family Nectariniidae; genus Promerops; species Promerops cafer. The sequence goes on along the minus strand of VZSE01010016.1, from coordinate 20,765 downwards.
GAACATTCAGCCCCCTTCTGGAGAGTGCTCTGTTCAGTCTCTCTGGCTGATGGGAAAACCTCAGCTTCACATCCCCAGGTAAGTGCTGCTCCCTTTCTTTTTGTGCCTCCAACCTCTGACTTCCCATTCAGGGGAGTGTCACCTGCTGCTTTTCACTCCTCTCCCGCAGGGGAAGAGCCACACAGCTGCACCTATTGAGGAGAAGGATTCTCCCAAGAAACAGGCAGGCTTTCCCCTTCTTTTCAGGATTTTAATGACTTGGGTGTACAGCTGAAGATTTATTTTTATTCCCTGTATTCCCCTCACATTCTATTTTCAAATCAGCATCACTTCATTTGAGAGCTCTTCCTCCCTTGTTCTAAGCTAAAGGCTGTGTTTGTGATGCCAAGGAATTCCCTGGAGAAACCCATCTCAACCTCCCTTACTGTCTTAAAAAGGCAGGAACTCCTCACAGACTCCAATTTCTGCTCTAAATCAGAGAAGATTTAATAGACTTTTTAAGATGACCCATCATTTGCCCTCCCTGAGTATGAAAAGCAGCATATTTACAAGTTAAACAGCTCAGAAAGTCTTCCATTGTCCCAAAAATCTCTTCCTGAAGCACCTATTCAAACAAACAAGCTTTTTGGAAATCTTAAAGTCACTCCTCTTTGTGCAGATATCTTAAAGTTACTTTGCTGTTTTCTACTTTTCTCCTTCTCAGGTCTGAGGATGGTGTATTACACAGGCACCCGGCAGAACGGGGGAATTTCTGAAATATATTGGGCTGCACCAAAATCTGTCATTTATTAATCACTGTGCCTGGTGCTGTTCCAGCCCAAGCCTCTTCAGAAGCAGATTTTCCTTTTTTTTAATATATATTTTTATGTATTTTGTATCCTGCAGCAGGAGTGGAGTCAATCAACTTCAAGCAATGCTGACACTACCGAACCAAAAGCACTACATCAAAACAGGGAGATTTGAGGGCAACATTTCTCTGAATACACGAATAATAAACTCCAGCTGTGTCCTGCCAGTGGCTACATCAGCTACACAATCTGTTTTATTGCTTTGTTTGTCAGTTCAGACCTTTGCTGTGTCAGAATGGATCTGAAATCAGGCTTACATGGCTAAATTGAAGGGTATGCCTATGGAAAGAGCTCCATCTTCTAGATGGAAGATCTACAAGTATAAAGGACTTGATTTCAAAGGCTAAGTTAGTAAAAGATATCTCTTTCTTCGGGAAAGCTTCACAAACCAGCCTCTACAAACCTCCTTTGAACACTTTGCAAAAAAGGTAATGATCTGCTGCTTCTGGACATGGGCATCTCAATATCCATCAGCTTCTTCCCTTTTAGCCATTTCTCTAGAACAGGGATAAATCACAGAATCCCAGATTGCTTTGGATTAGAAAAGAATTTAAAGATCATCTCATCCCACACCCTGCCATGGGCAGGGACACCTTCCACTAGCCCAGGTTGCTCCAAGCCTCATCCAGCCTGGTCTTGGACACTTCCAGGGATGCAGGGGCAGCCACAGCTTCTCTGGGCACCCTGTGCCAGGGCCTCCCCACCCTCACAGGGAACAATTCCTTCCCAATATCCCATCCAGCCCTGCCCTCTGGCAGTGAGAAACCCATTCCCCCTTTTTTTTGCTCTAGAGCGGAGTTTGTTTTCCAGGAATGTTCATGTGTTATTCCAAGTGCCCACAGAGTTCTTGGAAGGTGGGTGTGGAATTGCTGATCCCTGCACATGGTATCTGTGAGATGTAATGATAGAAATAGCACTGAAAATTCAAGGTGAGCATAACAGCTGTTAATCCATGGATATGAATTGTTTGTTTGGATTGAAGATAGATTATTCACATAGCATAGTACAGATAAAAGAACAAAAGACTGAACAGAAGAGGGAAAATCCCATTAAACTCTTATGTCAATATATTAACTTTGAAAGCATTTTCATGAAATTTGTTTGGCCTGGGTTTCTCTAAAGAGCTTTTTCTTAAACAGGTGGGAAAATCAAGCACCTTGAATATTCACTGTACACCCCAGGGATGTGATTGTACTTCCTTACTAATCAGCTATTTCTATTTCTCACATTCCTATTTCCCGCTGTCTTTCAGAGGTTTTCCCTGTGCTAGTGAATGTTGGTTGGATTAGCTGTCACAGCCTTTGCCTCTGATAATTCAGGACTCACTGGAAAAAAAATGAAATGAGAGAAGCAAAAAGCCCCTCATCCGTTCTTATTTTGACCCATTAAAATCACTCCTCTATCAGGAGTTATTTTCATACCCTGGAAGTTTACAGGCCCTAGAAAGATAAGCATTGCATTATTTCTTGCCACATGCAAATTTTCTGTAACATATTATATCTTAAGGACTATTTTTAAACTTTTCAGGGAAATCACTGATTGTGAAAAATTTTCAATACCTGGCTCAGCTTAGAACAGAAAAAAATCTGTATTTTATATGGTTTACAGTGCTCTCAAGCCAACTTTTTGGAGATGTTTGCCATTTTGAGGACTCTCCCACCATCTAAGAGACAAGAAAAATTGAATGAAGAACCCATGTTTAAGCGGATAACATCATATTATCCCAATTAAAATGCAGTGGTTTGGGCCTTCTAGAGAATACAGTTGTTATATACTTGGTTTTTCAAAAAACAAAAAAAAAGTATGTGACCTTTTTTGTTACATTTGAAATATTTGTGATTGAACAATGAGTTTTTGAAGATGAGAAATTGAAAATTTCTTCCCATCACGTTTCCTGTTATTACTGGTTTAGAATTATGTTTGACCTCCCTCATATGAAAAGGATGTATCTGTCAATGAGAAAATTGCAGGGAAATATTTTTTTTCCAGGCTTCTTAGAATTCTGAGGAAAAACACTGTCCATGTACCAAATGAGGAGAAATAGGAAAAAAACCCCAAATTTAGGCAAATAAGCTGATATAAAAGACCAATTTTTAATAATTTTTGATTTTAATTTCTTCATTTTCTGTTAGCTCTGATTTTAAGAGAAGATGTGTTCATGTGTTACCTGAGGGCTGGTTATCAGCCCTACAAAGGATGAGCCATTGTTTGGTTCTGCTTTGTGAGGAACCTGAAATCTCACCTAGGAGATGCTGGCAAATATTCCCATGTAAAATTCTCTCTCTCTTTTTTTTTTTTGTTTTTTTTTAAGAAAGCTACACTGAGAACTCAAAATACTCGGTTTCACACTTGGAAATACTGATCTGAGACTGAAGGCTAGTGGGTGAGATGCTGTGTACTCCCAACCTGAAACTGGAGAACTCCTGTGTTTTCAGGAATACAAAGAGTTCTTACCTGGCTGTTACACACTCACAGAATTGTCAGGGTTGAAAAAGACCTTTAAGTTCATTAAGTCCAACTGGAAACCCAGAATCACCTTGATGTTCACCACTAAACCACCTCCTCAAAAAGTTAGTCTGACTTTCTCTTTCAAGCACAAAAAACTCCTCCCTTTCTACAGGTTCTCCACATATTTTAGATACTGTAAATCCAACAATTTACTCACTGGTTGTCCTTGTCCAAGCTCATGGATATGCTCTGGCAACCCTAGAGTGCATCTAAAGTAGAGCTTGGACTCACACAAGCGTCTGTGAGAGGCCGAACTTTCCAAATGCTGTGTGGGGATGAACTGCAGCTCAGGGGGAGGCTTCTGATGAGCAGTGACATTTAAAGAATCACAGAATCACAAGATGGTTTTGCGTTGTAAGGGACCTTGAAGCCCATCCAGTGCCACCCCTGCCATGGGCAGGGACACCTTCCCCTAGCCCAGGTTGCTCCAAGCCCCATCCAGCCTGGCCTTGGACACTTCCAGGGATGCAGGGGTAGCCACAGCTTCTCTGGGCACCCTGTGCCAGGGCTTCACCACCCTCAATTCCTTCCCAATATCCCCTCTAACCCATGCCCTCATGTCCTGTCCCTCCAGGCCCTTGTAAAGAGTCTCTCTCTGTGTTTCCTTTCACCTCCTTCAGGCACTGCAAGGCCACAATTACTCTTCTACAGGCCAGACATGGTCCAAAGAGAAGGAAATCTGAGTTCAGACTCCCTCTGGAATGGGACCCAGGCTCATTTTGTTGTGCTGATGAACTGCCACTATAACACCAAGTCAGCCCTGTGGCTGCACTGCAGGATTGATACCCCCAGGTTTGGATCAGTACCTCCAGATCTAGACACAGATCTCCTCCAGCTGTCAATTTGAACTTGCAGTCCTCACTGCAAGCTGGGATTTAACTGGGATTTAACTCTCTCTGCAGCCAAACATAGCCCTGATGAAGCTCTTTATCCTTCTTCCTCAGCCATTTGCCACCTGATGTGTTCCGACCCGACTGCACCACAGCCAGGAATCTTCTTCTGAAGGCTTTGCATTGCTTGATTAAGCAGAACCCCAGAGCTCTTCAGAGAGTTTTATAAAGCCCACAAAGCCCTGGCAGGTGTGGTGGTTCCACACCCACCAGGTCTATCACCACTTATAAGCTGGTTGGAATGAAAAGTAGAAAACCTGACCACTGCCTGCCTTCAGTTATGATGGAAATGATCATATTAGGCTTCATCCTGAGTTCCTGGGGTGCCTTAAAGCTTAACTAACACTGAAATGCATCTTGTCTTACGAGTGCTAGGAGTGGGAATTGCTCCCTTGCTCTGTTTTGCCTCAAATATCCCTGTAATGATCATGGCGCAAATGCTGATGAACAAAGGACCACATTTCCCCTCCTCCCAGCAATGTTTCAATCTGAATTCCAACTCACTTTTTCCCTATTTAGAGGAAAACAGCCTCCCCTACCAGACAGGCTGACATGAACAATTACTGCCAGAGTTAACTTCACACTCTGGCAGAATTTGGCTGGAGATTTCATCACTGCAGGGAAAAAGGAAGACAAACACTGAGGCTCCTGGGCTTTTACAGCACCCTCGCAATGATTTACTGCACTACACTGAATTTCTCCACTTATTTTGGTCATTTAAACTAAGCAGTGAGCTGGTTGAACATTCATTTTAATCCTTTAATTTTAATAAAAAGCAGTTAGCAGAAGTGTTTGAGAAAAAAAAATCTCCTTTGGAAATATCTTCTTGGAGTATTTTGAAGGTATATTGAATAGTAACTCACCACTTTTTACTGTGAAGAGAGAAGCAGAATCACCTTGTCTTGTGTAGCTGTTTATTCATTGCTTTGTCCTCACACTGGGAATTTTTTCTAGCGGCATCATCATACATTTTTATGTTATAAAAGCAATTTACTGTCACCAGGAAACATTTCCTCAGCTGGGAACAGGACCCAGCTAGTTGCTATGTTTCCCAGGCTGGAGGTGTAATTACTGGGCACTTCTTGAACATTCTATGAGCTGTGAAATCCTCACTGTGATTAACCCTAATGACAGACCTTTCCTGCTCCAGCAGGCAAGAGGATCCATCAGAAATTATAAAAGACAATGTGTGAAAATGAAGAAAAAAATCTAAATAAGAGTTAAAGTTCATTTGAATTAATTCTTGATTAGTTTCCTCTCCATAAACTCCTGAAAATAATTATCCATGTGTTCTTATAAAAATCCAATTTATTTAAAATTTTAAAAAATAAATGTAGAAAATACAGACAGATGGGTGAGAATCTGCATTCATTGTGAACAACTGAACACAGTTTCTGAGCACAGGAAAAGGACAAAACCCACTCAGCAAGTTAAATCAGATGCAAATTAACTAAGGAAATTTATAATATTTTATTCAAACAGGACATTTATAAATGGGGTTATCCAAGGTCTGTGTATTTGGAGCCCTGTGAACAAAAATGGTAGTGAAAGGAGTTGAATGAAATCTCATGTTTTTTCCTTGAATATCTCTGAACGAAATTTTCAAGCTTGTACAAAATTATGTAAAAGATTTAATCTTACATCTAAAAGTCTGGGACAGAAAATGTGTGCAGTGAGTTCTGCTCAGAAACAGGAAGAACTGGAATAAAAGCACAATTGAATTATTTAAAATTATGGAATTTGGAGCTTTATCTGTGTGTTTATTCCTTGGAACAAACAATATATTTTCAAATTCAGGTGGGCAAGATTTGTTAAGCAGGAATTTTCTTTAATGAGAGTAATATTTATATCTAATTAATTATGAAACAACATCAGAAAAATAAATTTCTGTGAGGTGTGCAGAAACTTCATGGTTCAGATGCTCTGTGTGGTAAGATTCTGGCCTGAATCCTGAATCCAGGACACAAGGCACGAGTTGGTAGACAGGAGAACGTTGGGTTTGGGATCTTGGAACTCTGGATATTGGAAGACCTTGACACCACTGACCTAAATGGGATGTGTTTTTGTTGACCTAGCACCTATTGCTGGAAGAGATTTTTTGGAGATGGTTTTGGTGTGTTTTCATGGGGATTATTTGTTTTGTTGGCTGGTTTGGGGTTTTTTTGTGGGGGGGAAGAGGGAAATAAGATTCTGAAGCAAAGTGCCACAAGATTTCAGAGCCTGAAGTCTAAAACACTTTTAGTTTCACCTCTTGATTCATGATAAAAGATTTTCAGACTTCATTAGACAACAGGAATTTGAATTTCTAAGTAGCCACACCCCCTCTAAAAACCCTAAAACAGCTTTTGGAAGCTGAGAATTTTCCTTATGGATGTTGGAAATCTCAAGAGCTGAACACAATGCAAACACTTCAGCAAAGCATCTGGAGACAGGAAATCTTATGATTTTCCAGTATGAGCAATAAAATTGTGAGCAATAACTTTCCCTAAAACATGATTGATTTTAAACAATAGTACCTATATAATAGTAGTGGTAGTATTTTAAAGACTACTACAAATGCTCCTATCTTCAGGCAGGGAGAAAGGCCTAATTAAACTGAACTGTAATGGGGTTGGAGCAGCATGGGATTTGACATGTTATAAATTCATTCCCAGATTAATTGAGAATACCCTTTCTGTGGTCTCCAGATTAATAATAAGAAAGGGGGGGGAAAAGACATGAAGGTAATTTATTTGCTCTTTCTGCAGTACTGACATTTTTCAGCTTAATGAGCACTTAAAATGTAAATTATACAGTCAACTTAAAAAATAGAACAAAAGAGGTGTGTGAGGCTTTTTCTTATTTTTCACATCAAAATTAGCTGCAATTACCATTAAAAATTCCAGAGTTTCACTCCAGACTTTGTCCAAAAGTACTGCGTATTATCAAGTACCTACCTGAGTTTCCCTTCAAGATTAGGTGGGAAAGAGAAGTCTGGAAAAGTTTTCACTGTGTTACAAGATGCACTGATTGAACTTTCCAACAGGTACAGTGCTAAATATTAATGATATAAAAATCTGAAGTATCCAAGAAGATGAATTTAGAAGATGGGAATGAGATTAAAATTACCTTAAAACATTGAGCAGTCCTGCTGATATTTGCCTTGATTTAGACCTGAAATTATGAAGAAGTTGGTTTTCACTTTAGCTGAAGACAGAAAACTGCATCAAGGATAGCTTTGGGGGTTTCCCTCTGTGTTTTGGGGTTTGTGTTTGGGTTTGAACATCACTGAGCTTAGGTTTGGCATCTCCTACTACAATTTTGAAGAGTCCAGACCTCTGTGAAGCTGCTTGACCTCCCCACTCACATGCCCAGGTCCTTTTATTGACACTCAGTATGGAATTACCTCGTGGTTTATAAAATCCTTTGAGGTTTTGAAGTAAAAAGTGCTTTAGAAACGAGGTGCTATTGATAATTATGATTATGCATTTATTTCATAAACCTCAGGAAGGGAAGATATGTCTCCAGTTTCAGCAATTTGCACTGATCCGCAGTTTAAATTAAACCTCAGGAGTTCCTTTTGTTGCACACTGCTGATTGATGCTCTTCTCCTGCTTGGGTCATGAAGACAAAATGATGCCACCAAAGAAAACACTCCTTAAAAGCAATTACTTCTCATTAAAAATGCTTCATTTACTCCTGAACATCCTGGAGAGCTGCCTCGAAAGGAAGATGATGAAGATCTCTGAATTTTATATATTTTGTCCACTCATATTCCCAGTAATTTGAAGGATATTGATGTGTTTCTAGTTTGGAAGATGTGATTCTCTAGAAATTACTTGGAAACCTGCATAAAAAGGTTTAACAAGGCTACAAAACTGAAAGAGATGGATACCTGTGAGGGAAAATGTATTAAGGAAAAACAAGGAACTGAAAAAATCACCTGAAGAATTTGAGTCCAGGAACTGGTTTGTTTTTTGTTCTCAAGATTTATGATCCTCTCTGTGAAAGCCCACAGAGTCTATGAATAATAATTAGGAAAATAACTATTGTCAAGTTAAGAAAAACAAGAAATTATTTCTTTGATAACAGATTTTATTACTATTTTTACAAGCTTTTAGTGTTATGGATACAACGCCATAATTATAATCTTCTTCTCATCTTCTAAATTCATCTCCTGGGAAATTTCAGATTTTTATAGCAGCAGTATTTAGCACCGTACCTGTTGGAAAGTTCAATAAGAGCATTTTGTGACACACTGAAAACTTTGCCAGATTTCTCTTTCCCACCTAATCCTGAAGGGACACTTCCGGAAAGAGAGCTTGACCCTGGGATCAAAGCTAATCCACGCTGCTTTAGTATTCTGAGCCCATTTCTTTTTTTTTTCTTTCTTTTTCTTGCAGGAATTCCCTACGATTTTGATAAATGCCATTTCTTCTCTGTGTGCATTTGCTTCCAACCACTGAAATTCCTGTAATATCATTACTTTCCATCTTTTCCCTTGTCTGTTTATCTTGGAGGCAATGGATGTCTCTTATTATGTGGTTATAAACTTAAACAGATCCTCACCAGCAGCTCAAGCATAAATCAAGTGGAAATCACAACAAACATAAGCACATCGATAAGAATAATAAAAATGGGTTCTGTAAGAAAACTGCAGTATTTCCAAGCCACTTAGATCCCATCAAGTGATTTTTTGTTCTCCTTTTTCCATGTCAGACATGATCCATCTCATCTAACACATCCCTTCCATGCACAGTGCTTGTAGGACTCTGCCAAGGAAATAAAATACTGATTTAAACAGAGCTAAAAAATGCACTTCAGGGTACACTGCTCTGAGATTCCACTCTAAACTTTAACTGGAAATAGTGGGAAACTCTTTCCTCTCCTAATCCAGGCCTTATACAATCTGAAGTACAACATAAACAAAAAAAAAATTAATTGAATGTGTGTTGTAAAAAAGTGATTAAGCAAAAATGAAAATTTTCTTTTACTATAAATCCTCATGTTATTTTAATATTCAAAAGTTTCAAACTAACCCATATTTTTCTTATAAATATGTATATATTTTTAATTGCTATTTCAAATTAAACACTTATTGAAATACTGTAAATTGTAATTCCATTTAATTTTTATAACATTGAGGGTTTTTCTCTGAATAAAGTTTTGGACAAGTTCTGTATTTGTCTGATAGCCTGGACTAGGGTAAAATTAACATTTTTGGGTTATCAAGATAGAGTTGGGTTTTTTTAGCCAACTTAAAAATAAATATTGTCTTTATGCTGTTGTTTCTCTCCAATGCCCCTCAAATCCCACTTCAAATTAAGTTACTGGCCTGCTACACAAATTACTCTATAAATGACAAATGCAGATGAGAAATTCTGGAGAAAAATTTGGGCCTTTGCTTTCCAAATGTCTCTTTCTCTATTCCTTTCCTGCCTTTGCAGCCATGGTTTTCAATGGATGAGCTGGTGTTTGGTGCAGCCATTTTAGGTGTAATTAATGTTTTTGTGAAGCAAACACCTCATCAGCACTTTCAGGGCCATCTGCAGCTCTGGGGTTCCCTAATTACCTGTCATCTTTTGATGGTGTCTGTGTTGGGTCAGGACTTTATTCCTGGTTTATGGCCAGCAAAGAGAAGGGAAAATGAACCATGTGTTGTTTTCAGAGCAGCTTTTATTAAATGTAACCAAAATTCTTTTTCCCCCTTGTGGGTATAGAGTTCTATTGCAATTCTGTTTAAAAAAATTCTCTAAACTGCCGCCTCGCTGAGCACACATATGAGCATATATGTTTGTGTATATGATTGCACAGACACAGCCTGGTGTTTCCAGAGGCCCTGGACTTCACAGATGTCCCTGGAAAATCCTGAATTGCTATAGAAAAAGCCCTTCCTTCCCTCAGAATTCAGGAATCCCTGCAGCAAGTGCTTGCAGGAAGGAGAAAACCGATAGAAGCTCTCAGGCCATGATCAATGTGCTAATTTCCAGCATGAATGAACTCTCCAGAGTTCTTCCCATGGATGCATATTTATCTCCTGACTAAATCAATATTTGTCCTACAGAAAACTATTGATAGTCCTGAGGTTTTCTTATAATACAATTGTACAGCTTTCAATTGCTCTTTCTCTTGACTTCTCGCCAAACTCAGAATTCCTTTTCATTATTGTTGAATTCAGCTACAAAACTTTCACACTTCAAAAATTATAGGGATATTTAAAAGCCCCCAGAATATTTTGCAATCCTTTGCCAAGTATCAGCTACTGAGCCTCCTGTGTCAGTGCATTTCCCACAACACCCTCCCATTGTTTACAAATCATTTTTCATTATCACTTTTGTGCCTCCATCCATTCTACTGTATCGGCGAACCTGGGAATTGAAACATGGTGTTTATTTGGGGAGATATTGATACGTTTGGACAGGTAATTCATGGGTGGCCAACTCTGCTGCTGCTGCTTTTTGATCAGGACACAAGTGCTCAGCAAATTGTTCTCCTGTCTTTTTGGGCTGGCTGGGAAGTAGAAACCAAACTCCAAGTTCGATCTGCTCTCTCTCAGTAGGCTGGAGCAGTAAACCCTGTCATACCTGGATGCTCCAAAAAATCATCAATCAAAATATCTCAGTTCAGCATCATGAGTTCCACTTTAAAATGAAAACAAATGGAAATTTGGATGGCAGGTTGTTTCTGACTTTCTCAGTCTTAGGCTGTCGGTATTGAGTGTGCAGGGGGAACTGGTTTTGTTCAAACTCATCAGGTTTGAGTTCTGATTGTGCCACAAACTGGCACAGGCCAAGGCTCTGGAAATTTAGGAATGTCTGTGATGAGTCACAGTACAGACAGCTTCATCATCACAACATGCACAGTGAGGGAAGAGGAAGGGAAAAGGGAAAGATAAAGGCAGAAGGGAAAGGGAAAGGGGAAGGGGAAAGGGAAAAAGAAAAGGGGAAATGAATGGAATGGAATGGAATGGAATGGAATGGAATGGAATGGAATGGAATGGAATGGAATGGAATGGAATGGAATGGAATGGAATGGAATAGTTTCTTCCAATTTAGTTGGAAGGGACTACAACAACCATCTCATCTATTTGCCCGAGAATTCAGGGCTGTCCCAAAGCCAGAGCATGTCATTGTAAAGCCTTTTCCAAATATCTCTGAGCACTGTCAGGCTTGGGGCACCCGCCTCCTCTCTTGGAAACCTCTTCCAAGGTTTGGCCATCTCTCAATAAAAAAATGTTTCCTAACATCAAGGCTCAGCCTGAATTGTCTCCAAAATTCCTAAGAGGACAGGTTCAAAGAGGAGTATCCCTTCAGTACCGTGCTCTGAATCTTCCACACCTAGAGAAGAACAGCCAAAAGCTCTCCCAAAAGATTATGCCAAAGGGCATTCCAGAAATTCAGGGATGACAAAAGTGAGCCTGACTGTGGACTCTGGGATTTCTCCCCTTTTTCTGGGTGTCAGGGAGACTTACAAGGTGTTTGATAATTGTGCCTGTCTGTCCTCCCCAACAGAGCACCCTACAGGAGGGATTGTGAGCAGGAGAGGCCCAGCACCACCAAACTTCAGTTTTCCAGTCTCAGAGAGGCTCTCTGGGGGGCCTCAGGGGAAGTTTAGGGTAGAAATTTGAGGCACTTCTAGCAATTGGTGGGGAAATACAAATGAAAACAAAACCAGCTAACTTTGTGTTCTCAGAGGTAACTCAGAGCACCGGGACAGGCTGTAAAGGCTGTAAAGGCTGCCTTCCCCCATGGGGATCAGCCTCTGTGGGCAGCACTAGAGAACAGGGGCTGAGAAATCTGAGAAGGAAGCCAGGAAACGGGGCAGATCCATGCTAGCAGGGACACACAGCTTGTGAGAGCTGCCCTACCTTTGCATTCCCACATCCACCAAGCAATTCAGTCATTTCTGACCGTGGCAACCCTAGAATCAGCACCCTTGAATAAAACTTCTGATATTTCCTTTGCTTTTGTTCCTGCTTGGTCACTTCCATGACATTCTTTATCCTGGAATATGCTGCTTTGGCATTTCATATTAGATTGCTTTGCCCCTTGTCTAGAGAGCATTTCACAGTCATCAAGACACAAAATGGAATAGTGGTTCTTCATTTGTTGGCAGACTTAGCTGCTGGTTATATATCCAATGTCACAGGTGTGTCATTGCCACATTAAATGTCATGCCTACATAAATATACATAGGCATATGAACATACATGTGGAATTTGCTCAATTGGAATGGAGGTTTCTTCTTATAAACCACAGAACACAATTGTGAACATTGATGCACATTTGTTCTATTGATTTACAGACTCATGGAATGGTTTGAGTTGGAAAGCACTTCAAAGATTATCTTGTGCCACTCCCTGCCATGGGCAGGGACACCTTCCACTAGCCCAGGTTGCTCCAAGCCCCATCCAACCTGGCCTTGGACACTTCCAGGGATCCAGGGGCAGCCGCAGCTTCTCTGGGCACCCTGTGCCAGGGCCTCCCCATCCTCCCAAGGAAAAATTATGTGCATATAATGCAAATATAAAATCCTGAATTAGGTAGCCTGGTATCTACATAGATCTTTTTCCTTTCCTTGTATAAATAACTGCAGTAGAAAATAGAACAAATCAGATGTTCTACATTAGGTAGCATGAAAACCCGCCAAAGGCTGGTTTCTTTGCTGTTAAGCCCTACTAAATAGTGTTCTATATTTCCTGTTATTTTTGGATGTGAATGACCAGTGTGGTTGCCCTTGCACAGATATTTGTAACAGACATCAGGGTCCATGTGACTGGAGAATGAAAGGAAGAGTCTGGGTGTCGAAGTGTCAGAACTGACATATTAAACCTCAGATTAAAACTAAGGTCATATCAGAGTCATCATGAAGTCCTGAATCATGCAAAAAGTTACATCCAAATCCCCACTTGGAGTTACCAGTTCAAGGAGAATACAAGGGATGGGATGGTGACCCTGTATCAGCACCACCTCTCCTCTGTGCTCCTGCATTTACCCCAAACTACTCAGCCCCACATTCTTTGGTGCCTGTGGGTTGCTCTGCTGAGTGAAATCAGCTCTGGTTTAAAATCAAAATGCTTTTTCCTTCTCAGTTCCCACTGAACTCCTGACCTGGCTGTTGTGGTGCTGCACCATGAGAAGTGTGCTCTGTAAAAAAAAATTCAGAAGCATTGTTCTTATCCAAGCACACAATTATAACAGGATAGTTTTTGTCTTTTAGTCAGTGTAATTTGAGTTTTCAGGCCTTTTAGGCCCGTGGGCAGTGATGGTCTCTCTGAGAATAAGGCTGTGGCTCCTTGGAGGCACCTGAGAGCTGTATCAAATTGGTATCATTCTAATAGTCTGGTCTAGGTGAGAAATAAATTGAGTTCAAAACGTTCCCTTGTCAGGACACTGCTTCAGAAATAACCTAATCTTGCAATCTCAGCTCCGTTCCAGCTTCTAAAACTTGCTGTAACAGTGGAGTTCACCCAGTTCTGTCATTTAAATGTTGTCATTAGGGTCTGATTGATGAGGAAAGATTCTCAATATGCATTGCTCTTTTTTTTCCCTGTTTATTTAAGCTCCATCCAGATCAAAATATTTCTCACTTCACCTCATTCCTCATTACACCTGAAAGGTTTTTGTGTATAATTATTGGCTAGTGAAGATAAGTGGGGTTTTATATTTATATTTTTCTTGTTCTGCAATTTATTACGCTGTTTATCTCTCAGTCAAAAGAAAGCAAGGCTAGAAAACGTAATGAAGTGTTCATCTATCATCCATGGACTTTGCCTCCTGATAAAGGAGGCTTCATTTGGGTGTTATTTCATTAACATGCACTTCTCTGACAAAGCCAAAGCATCAAGAAAAAAAAAAGAGAACCCTTAATCGAGGTTTTCTTGGAGATAATTAACTGAAGGGCTTGTAAGATATGAGCAAGTTTTTGTTATTAGGACAGGAGCTAAAACTCATATTTCCTTCAGCTCGGGATCATTCCACAACAACTGCTCCTGGAGGAAAAGTAATTAAGAACTGCAGTTTTACAGTGAACCTTGTCTAGTGAACAGAATTAACATTCCTTTTTTGCTTTTTATATAAAATTCAAAATATTATTAGCATGGTCTACTTGCTAAAATAATGTTGTGCTTCATTTAAGGCTTGATGTTAAAGAATAGAAACCAGATTTTCATTAAGTGAGAAGCAGGAGTCACTTTTTTGATGACACTTGCTTTAACCACTTTCCTTACTTTTAACCACTTTCCTTAAATGAAAGAGGAACCTCATCAGTTCCAAACAAGGATTTCTTTTGACAGACCAATCTCTCTTGGAGTATATGGAGACAAGTGGCACTGTTCCCTCAGCAATGAATTTATTTGTTCAGGGAACAATTCCTTTTCACAACATGTCCCCACCTGGGAAATCTGTCCTCCAGGGAAGACAGGAGCATTCCTTTCCCCAGGATTGCAATCCTTCTCCAGTCAGCCCTCATTCGTCCTAAGAAAAATGCCAATGTTCCCTTTTACCAAGGATAAGTGTTTCAATTCTCTAGCTCTCACTTCATATGAGTTTTTCATTTCAACCTTTTCTTCAATTCATTGCAAAGTTTTGAGGTTTTGAGTGGAGAGAAGGAAGAATCTTTTTGGGTTGCTTTGCCAGTTAGACTCATTTTGATTGAAATGAAGAAATTCCAGCAGTTTTAAAAATAAATAATAAAAACAGGAAGGAATTATGTTTTGGACAAGAAAGAGTCCTACAAAATACTACAAACTATGTGGGTCCTAGAAAAATGTGTGCAGTTTTCTCATTGCTATTACCAGCTGTGCCCTCAGAAACCCTGGTTATTATCTGAGTCACTCTCTGTTTTTAAGGAGAATCAAAAACTGTCCCCAAACACGCAGAAGAAATTGTATATACCACGGTGTGCTACCTGCCACAGCATACAAGGGAGAAGGTCTTCATCAAAGGAAGTGTAGCCATCTCAAATATCCCGGATTATTGTAACTGTAACAAACGTTGCAATTAGAAATTAGAAATTATTCATACATCAAGGCTTCCCTTTTTTATTGATGTAAAACAGGGGGAAGGGTTCAGGGAGCTCACAGGTAGATTAAGTAATTTTTGCTCTGATTGCAGAGTCTTTTCCCATGTGAAAGGACGTGGGTGTACCAGGGAATGTGCAGGGCCTGCAACTGGGGGGATGTGCAGATCAGAAATCCCTTTGTGCTCACAGCCCCGAGGCTGCCAGGAGCTCTTGCACAACGGTCCCAGGGATGCACAGGGTGGGACTATTGGGGCGTGTGTGCAGGGCCAGGGGCTGGACTCCGTGATCTCTGTGGGGCCCTCCCAACTCGGGGTATTCTGAGATTCTCTAATTCCCTGAGAGATTTTGGCAATTCTGAGTGTTGATTACTATCAGAGTGCAGGGACTGTTGTTTCAGGGTAATTAGATGATGCTCCTACTTATTCCATTCCTTGCTTTCAAGACCTTCTTCCACACTGAAGGAGACTGAGCTGGGCCAGCATAAAAATCAGTGTAAAAATTCAGACATTTGTGTTTTAATTATACATGCAGAAAAATGTGACCTGTAGTAGCTCCTTCTTGAAGCACAGCGTCAGGATAAATGAAAGGAGAGTATCGTAGAATTTTTATCTGGAATTAGCTTATGTGAAAGATGGGGAGTCCCAGAATCATGGAATGGTTTCTGTTGGAAGGGACATTAAAGCTCACCCTGTCCTGTCTCCATTCCGGGAGAAGGTTCTGGGGACACCTCAGAGCCCCTTCCAATGCCTAAAGGGCTCCGGAGAGCTGGAGAAGGACTTTGGACAAGGGTCTGGAGTGAGAGGACAAAGGGGAATAGCTTCAAATTAAAAGAGGAGAAATTTAGATAGGACGTTAGGAAGAAACTCTTCCCTGTGAGAATGGTGAGACCCTGGCCCAGAGCAGCTGTGGCTGCCCCTGGATCCCTGGAAGTGTCCAAGGCCAGGTTGGATGGGGCTATGGAGCAACCCGGCCTTGGAAGAAACAGAGAATCCTAGGACTGGACACAAGTATGCAGTTTTCACAGAGGCCTTCCCAAAAGTTTAGTAGCTGCTGTAGGTACCCAGATGGGGCTCAGAAAGCTGAGATGGCTTCTCAAAAATCTGGCCAATGTATGAGGTTTCCCCTCAAAACCTGGTTCTCAGACTACTGGATTAAATTCCTTGCCACATCAGGAGCAAGAGGGTGGTAACTGTTGAAATGCTCCCTAAAAAGAGCAATAGGAAAGGAGTTTTCAAGGGTGTTGCTGGTGTATTTCCAAACCACTCCTGTCCCACACTATGAAAAGAAGATGCTGTCAAAGAAACATCCCTAAGTACAAAGGATAGGAATTCAAGCCTAGAGGCAAAAGGGTAGAAATAAGTATGCTAAGGATACTATCCTAAAAGCAAGGAGCATAACTGGGGGGAAAAAGAAAAAGATAAAAAGTTGTAGAATTTCTTCTAATGTCTATAGATCCTTTGTTTTTTTACTGCTGTTACCAACTTTCATCTGACTGTGGAGTTTTTCAAGCCTTTGGAGAGCTCCCCAAATCAATCTCTTTGAAATATGTGTATTTGTGAAATGGCTGCTATTTCCCACAAGTGATCTGTCAGTGTCTCGGCTGAGCCTTCACTTAATAGAGCCTCAAATAAACTTCCTGCGTGCCCGAGAGTCTTTCAAGTTTCAGAGCTCAGGAAGCCCTTCATCCTTCCTCATTAGTGCTGCTGGATTCCCTGTTCCACAGCTCACGTCCCTCCCTTCCATTAAACTCTCCAGCTGGGCCTCGGATTGCCTTCATCACCGTCGGTTTTAAGTGGACAAATTTATTCCATTGATGAATTTATCCTCAAGGCAAATCTGATTTAATTACAACACTGATCATATATGAGCAGAGAATATTTTTGTACCTGTTATCCAGAAGTTATCATTTGGACAAGCTTTAATTTCCTCCCAAGTTTTAGTTCCAGTTTTTTAGGAATTCTCCTCACTTTAATTCCAACAGAAGTAACTCATAAGAAACAGTAAATCTCAAGGAAGAAGAGAAAGGCAATTTCTCTGGGCTTTTCCAAAGCAGTTATCTTCCAAGGATTTACAGCTACTGGATTAAATTTCTAATTTGTGATCAAAGCCATGGTACACAAGTCAAAATTAATTAAGCTCTGCTCTGACTTGTTTAAATCCAAGGAAAACTTTACTAGTCAAGACAATAGTTTAGAAATTAGAAAGGGATAGTTGAGCTCTCAGAGAGAGGAACCTGGATCTCCAAGAAAGTTCATCTCTCATTTATAGCAATTAATGAATTTCTAAACAAATCTTTTCCATTTTAATAAGGTATTTTTGTATTCATTGAGCTCTGAACAGATTCTTGTGAAAGTTTGCTTTGCAGGTCCTGCATCTTTCATCGTTGTGTGGGAAATTTCCAACTTGAGTGCACATAAAATAAGCCAGAAAATGTAAAAACTGAAGAGGTGCTAATGTGAAACAAATTCATTTTCAGTGAAGTTTGTTCTTTCAAGGTAGAGAAGTTTTCTGTCAGAATTCTGCTGGTCAAAGAGTTGTTTCAACAAACACTGTTCACTTCTAACATGTTCTTAAAAAGCCCTTCATATTATTGAATTTAATTTCAAGGCAGTCCCATTTGAATTTTCCGTATGTTTCATATTGGTGGAATTTTTCCTGTCATGGCTTACTATGCAACCCTGAGCCCCTCAAATTCTTCTTAATGATCTGAAAACTTCAATAACATGATCAAGTGTAGATGGAGTCAAATGCTGAGGACCTAGATTTGGATAATACAATTCCAAGTTGTGTGAGGTAAAAGAAGTGGAATTGTTTAAAATCACTTTATGTTGCAGAAGGCAGAGGTGCATGAGTAGAGAAAAGAGAAGCTGGCTGTAATTGATGGAAAAATTCAACTGTGAAAGTAAAAGTTCTTACTTCCCTCAGACTACAAAAACCTGAATTTTCCACGATCTTTCTATGAGTGTAATCCAGCCTATGGGAAAATACTCTTTTTTTGGAAAAAAACCCAGTATTTACAAATTATTACTGTTCTAGAAATGTTGTCCTTCGGGGTTCAGCACTATCCAGGAGAGCTCATCTCCACTCTGTTATTACTAAATTAAAGGGATTGAGTCATATAGAAGCTTGTGCAAAAAGATAGCTTTAGAAATCAATTTTTTTTTCCAAATAATTATTCAAACATGACATTTTTGTTAAACTCTATCAGTATTTATCAGTTCATGTCACTTTAATGGAAGACAAGGTGACAGGAGCTGAATGTTTCAATGCAAAATAATATCATGCTAATTTCTATTTTTATTTAAAGGCATTTTCTTTCTCATTTTAATAATTCCATTCTTTTTGGTTTTGTTTTGTACAAAGGATGGTTGGGGAGTTCTTTGGGTTTTTTTTGTTTTGTTTTGTTTTTTTAGGCTGGAAATACAGGAATGCATTGAGGAACTTCTGAAGCAGTGATAATTTCCTGAGATTTAAGAAAGAAAATGTTTTCTGACTGTTTTACACTGCTCTTTGACAGGTAGCTCTTCTTTTTTAAGACACTGGTTGTTAGAGGTGTGTCAGCATTATTGTCTTAATCAGGAAAATTCAATTTGCTCTATAATGGAATTGCTGAACTTTGAGTCCCAAATATTCATCTTTTTTCAGATTTGTTATCATCTGTCTGAAATAGGAGACAAATTAATCTTTCAGTTTATCTCTTCTCTGAAAGTTTTAGAGGTGGAAAGCGGAGAGAGAACAGTTGGAAGTTACTTGGGTGCCCATCATTGATAAAATAGCTGACCAGCTTATTTTTTTTCTTTATTTTTATTTTTCTTATTACAAAAAAAAAATCATGATTGCCAAAAGAATTGAAATCAAAATTATGAAATGCATTGCAATCTTCTAATTTTTTTTTTTTTTTTAATTTTAATGTGACTTGATGTTGAGGAAGAAACTCCTATCCTTCAGTGAGGTTTTGTGCTTTTTTACCAGGACAAAAGGCTGGTAAAAAGCTCAGATGCTACATTATCTTACAAAGTCAATTAACAGGATTTAATAATTTAGTCAAGTGATATGCTGTGTGTCATATTTTATTTTTTATAAATGAACGCATATAGATGAGATGAAATATATGCAATTTATGAACTCAAAGAATGCCAGATTTCATGTGGACTAAAGTAGGTTTCTTATGTTTCTGATGTAGTACGTTGTAGAGATTCAGTCAGTGGTTAGAGTAGTTTTTTATAATAATCAAGGTGCCCAAACTATTTTTTAAAATGGGAAACAATATTAGTTTTACATGTGGCTTCTACTTTTTTCCTTGAGAAGTTTTCTTACAGTTGCTTTTCCTGAGGAGCTGACAGGACATCAGCAAATTATCCACACTGGAGAAATGGATCCAGGCCCAACTCTCTCCCCTCTCTCTCATTACATTGGAGTCAACAGCAAGACTAAAACTGGAGCACTTCCAGAGACATTGTCTGATAACCTGTGAACTTTTGGGCATCAAAAATTCCTCAGGGAGACAAGTCCTGAAATCCAGCACTGAATTTTCTGCCAGTTTGAGGCTGATTCACACTCCCTGACTCCTCTTCTCCAGTGCTTTCTGTCAGCAGAGGTCAGTCTCCCTACCCTCATTTTTCTGGTGGAAAATAATGAGGCACAGAGAGATAGACCTGACTTGTCTAAACTCCCCAGCAGGTGCAGGCGGCTTTGGAGCCTCAGTTCAGAAGGTCCAGCACTGACAATTTGTTGCATCCAAGTTACAGAACTTGTGCTGCTTGAATTCCCACAAGTTCCTTATGCTTATAATCCTTCTAACGACAAAAGGAACACGCCTGGAATACAAAGCCAAGGATTAATTGTATCCCCGAGCATGGGCAGCAGGGGAGGAGGGATTCCGCCCCTCTGCCCCTGTGCTCAGGTGAGACCCCACCTGCAGAGCTGCTCCAGCCCTGGGGCCCAGCACAGGAGGAACCTGGAGCTGCTGGAGAGAGTCTAGGGGAGGCAGCAGGATGATCAGAGGGATGGAGCATCTCTGCTGGGAGGAAAGGCTGGGAGAGCTGGGATTGTGCAGCCTAGAGAAGCTTTGGGGTGACCTCATTGTGACCTTCCAGGACCTGAATGAACTGAAAAAAAAATGGAGAGAATCACAGAATCACAGATTTTCTAGGTTGGAAGAGACCTTCAAGATCATCGAGTCCAACCCATGCCCTAACACCTCAACTAGATCGTGGCACTGAATGCCATATCCAGTCTTTTCTTAAACACATCCAGGGATGGTGACTCCACCACCTCCTCGGGCAGACCATTTCAGTACTTTATCACTCTTTCCATGAAATTTTTTTTCCTAATATCCAACCTATATTTCCCTTGATGCAGCTTGAGACCATGTCTTCTCGTTCTGTCACTTGCTGCCTGGAGAAAGAGACCAACCCCCGCCTGACTACAACCTCCTTTCAGGAAGCTGTAGAGAGTGATAAGGTGTCTCGGTTTGAGGGGAAGTGAGGTTTTTAGGCAGTTTTAGTCAAACCAATCA
>VZSE01010013.1:0-10737 GCA_013398275.1 Promerops cafer | reverse complement strand
TGGTGGTTTGAGAGAGAAGAGAGACAGTCTGGGACCTGAGATGTTAAGAAGAAGATGTGGAAAAGCTGAAGTGGGAGGAGATGATGGAGTGGCTTTTTTAGCTGGACTTTTCTTGTATAGCCATAGACTGATCCAAGTTACCTGTAATACCTAAAACTGCATTTAAGTGGATGTGATGGCTTGAGCCAAGAGACTGACCTGCAGTAATGACACCATACAAAAGAGTGAACAGAGGAAGAGGGTGTGGTGGTGCCCTCTGTCTTCAGGGAGAAGAAGAGCTCTGTTCTCGAGACCCTCGGCCCCAGGGGATGAGAAAATGGGGGGGACTGTTGTCCCAAAAATGAGACATGGTTGGGTTTTGGCACTTGACAAAGCATCCTTGAAGAACCCTATGAGCAGTTTCAGTCCATGGACAGTGGTGAGAGCACTGTACATGGAAACATAAGAGGTTTCAACTGGGGAAGGACTGTGGTATAAGAGAGACTCCTCTCTCCCTTGGTAGACTGAGAATTGATTATCTGAGTGGGGGTAACTCGATCAGGCTTCCAGAGTTTTGTCTCACTGTGGTTTGGTAGAAATTGGGTGGGAGGAGGAATAATGTTTTGGAAGGTTTTCATTCTGTTTCCCGTGCGTTTTCTGTTATTTTAGTGTAAATTAATAAAGTTTTTTCCCCTCTCTTTCTAAGCTTGAGCCTGCTCTGCTCTGTTCCTGGTCACATCTCACAGCAGTTAGTTGAAGAGAATATATTTTCATGGGGGCACTGGCATTGGGCCAGCATCAAACCATGACCTGTTGCTACCTTATTGGGCAGAATGCCAAAGATCCCACCTCGGTCTTTACTACAAAAGAGACTGGACAAAGAGCCTCGTGGCATTTTTGGGGTGTTTTAGCAGGAGCAAAGACTCTGTTGCTCCTAGCACGGCTTTTCTCTGCAAAGTTTCTTATTTTCGTCTTTATTAAAACATTGTTCAGTTTCCAACTTTTTCATTGATGCTGTCCCGCTAATATTTTATGCCATTTGGGATTGCTGGCAAAAATCCAAAAGTGATAGACATGCAGAGAAGCTATGAGACCTGGCTCTCAGCGAATTCCATCATTCTAAGAAGAGTAAGAGTTCAGCAAAATTACCTGCCTAAATGACCATGGTTTTCAGAATGGCAAAACTCTAGCCACAAGAAAAGAAAAAAAATATTTTGTATCAAACATCCCTTTATCTCTCTGTGTTCATAACACTGGTGACAGATGCTATGCTATGTGATAAAAAGCTTATCTACACACCACAAAAAAGAACAGAGAAAAAATGGCAGGTGGAGGAGCTTAAATAATATCTTACCCTGGCTCCTCCCATGTCCATCACAGGAGAGCTATCAGCCCATCAAAGACCCAGCTCCTCAAGCCCAGAAGAGTGCAAGGGCACAAAGGCAGGTGAACAACCCAAATTAGGGACTCAGAAACAGGCACCCTGTCTGGGTCCCTCCCAGGACTGTACCAGAACAGCCTCAGCTCCAGTACCCAGATGCAATATCCATCAAGATGAATACAGGTAACAGAGGCAGTGAACAGATGCAGCGGTTTGCACAGCAGTCTCTGGGTTGTGCTTTGGGACCTTCTGAGGACAGGATCCAGGATCATTGGGGAAATCCTGGGAACCGTCTGAGAAACTTGAGGATGCCTGCTTCTACCAAATAAGGACAAGGTAAGGGAAGCTATGAGGATGTGGGCCCAAGGAAGCTCTAGCGACTTATAAAAGCATAGTCAGCTCCCCCGACACGGTGCCTGGAGCCTTTGTTAGTTACCTGCTCATTAGAGAGGGTCAAACTCTTTTAGCTGGTACTAGGGAAAGGCCTATAAAAGAGCCAGGCCTGGAATACAGCCTCCCAGAGGAAACAGCTGTTGCAGAGGGGTATCTTCATCACATTTCAAACCAGCCAATATGTTCTCAGGTATGGTGGTGACATGTCATAGGGCATATTCCTCAGCAGGTATTAGAGAAGCTATTCCTGCCAGATAGAGCTTTAGATGGTGAATGCAGTCTTGTAAGTATAGGCTGTAGGGAGTGCATGGGGCCTTTCCCCAAGGATGGAAGAGGTGGCCTTTAGTCATCAAGTGGAGAAGTTAGAGGAGAAAGTCAGCAGGCTATGCAGCATCACATATAGAGTCAGGATCTTCTCAGACACAACAGCTTTAAGAGCCCTGGACCCCAGCTGCAGCGGAAACACAGGCAAGAGTCTGTCCCTAGCAGAATGTCAGGTGCAGCCTCGGGGAAAGGTGAAAAATTACTTCTGGCAACAAGGAGAAGACTAACAGCTCCACCAGAAGGCTTGTAACTATGGAACAGATTCACTGCCCTCAAAACTGAGGAGGAGTTGTGTGTGCTTTCAAGCAAATTACCAGGCCAATTGACACTAAACCATGCAAGATTTACCAGGAGGTAGTGGTGGTAGTGGGTGACTCCCTGCTGCAAGGGATGGACACACCCATCTGCTGGCCTGATGGTCATATAGAGAGGTTTGCTGCTTGCTGGAGGTGTGCATCTGAGAGGCAGTGGAGAAACTGCTGAAGCTTGTCAGACCCTTTGACTATTATCCCCTTCATAGAATGATAGAAAGGCTTGAGTTGGAAGGGACTTTAACAATCATCGAGTTCCAAGTCCCCTGACATGGGCAGAGATGTCACCCACTAGATCAGGTTGCTCAGAGCCCCATTCAGCCTGGCTTTGAACACTTCCAAGCATGGGGAATCTACAACCTCTCTGGACAACCTGTTCCAGTGCTTCACCACTTTCACAGTAAAGAATTTCTTCCTAACTTCTAATCTTATTCTCTCCTCATTTAGTTTAAAACTGTTCCCCCTTGTCCTATCACTATCTGTCCATGTAAAAAGTCACTCTCCCTCTTTTTTATAAGCCCCCTTTAAGTACCAGAAGACTGCAATGAGGTCTTCCTGGAGCCTTCTCTTCTCCAGGCTGAACAGCCCCAACTCTCTCAGCCTGTCTTCATAGGAGAGGTGTTCCAGCTCTCTGATCATCTTTGTGGCTCTCCTCTGGACTTGTTCTGTCTTGTGCTGAGGGCCCCAGAGCTGAATACAGTACTTCAGGTGGAGTCTCACAAGGGCAGAGAGGATAATTACCTCCCTCGACCTGCTGGCCACACCTCTTTTGATGCAGCTCAGGGTGCAGTTGGCCGCCTGAGCTGCAAGTGCACATTACTGGCTCATGTCCAACTTTTCATCCACCAGCACCCCCAAGTCCTTCTCTGCAGGGATGCTCTCAATGAGTTTATTTCCCAGTCTGTACTCATGTCTGGGGTTGCTCGAACCCAGGTGCAGCACCTTGCACTTGGACTTGTTGAACCTCATGAGGTTCTCATGGGCCCACTTCTCAAGTTTATCCAGGTCTCTATGGATGGCATCCCTTCCTTCTGTTGTGTCACCTGCACTGCTCAGCTTCATGTCATCTGCAAACTTGATGAGAGTGTACTCAATCCCACTGTCTATGTCATTGATGAAGATATTGAAGAGCACCGGTCCCAAGACAGAGCCCTGAGGGACACCACTCATCACCAGCCTCCACCTGGATATAGAACCATCGACCACAACTCTCTAGCTGTGTCCGTCCAGCCAATTACTTTTTTACCAAATAGTTCACTCTTCAAACCCATGTCTCTCCAATTTGGAGATAAGAATGTTGTATGGGACTGTGTCAAAGGCTTTACAGAAATCTAGGTAGATGACATTGATGTCTTCCCTTGTCAACCTTTGCAGTCACTCCATCATAGAAGGCCACCTGATTGGTCAGGCACAATTTGTCCTTGGTGAAGCTGTGCTGGCTGTCTCAGATCACCTCCTCGTCTTATATGTGCTTTAACATTGCTTCCATGAGGATCTGCTCCATGATCTTCCCAGGCACAGAGGTGAGGTTCAACCATCTGCAGTTCCCTGGATCTTCTTTTCTCCCCTTTTTAAAAACAGGAGCAATGTTTCCCTTTTTCCAGTCACCAGGGACTTCACCTGACTGCCATGACTTTTCAAATATGATGGAGATTGGCTTGGTGACTACATCAGCCAGTTCCCTCAGGACCCTGGGATGCATCTCATCATAGACTCGTGAATTTTCAGTTTCATCAAGTGGAAGTTCCTGTACACTAATGCATGCAGTATAAGGAATAAACACGATGAGATAGAGATGTGTGTGCAGTTGTAGGGCTGTGATCTTGTTGGGATCATGGAGATGTGGTGGTATGGCTCCCGTGTTTGGAATGTTGCAATGGAGGGAAACACTCTTTTGGAAGGACAGGCTGGGAAAACAAGGAGAGTGAGTTGCCTTTTATGTAAGAGAGCATCTGGAATTCATGGAGTTCTGCCTGGGGATGGATGATGAGCCAACTGCAAACTTATGGGTAAGGATTAAAGAGAAGACAGGTAAAGATGACATTGTAGTGGGTGTCTGATATAAGCTGCCTGACCAGGAAGAACAAGCAGATGAGGCATTCTACAGACAGCTAGAAGTAGCCTCAGTTTTGCAGGTTCTGGTCTGCATAGGCAACTCGAGCCATCCTGATATCTGTTGGAGAGACAGCACAGCAGGGCACAAGCAATCCAGGACATTCCTGGAGAACATCAATAACAGCTTTCCCAACCCAAGTGATAGAGGAGTCAATGAGGAGAGGTGCCCTGATGGACCTCATATTCACAGAAAAAGAGGGTCTCATTGGGGATATGAAGGTCAAAAGCAACCTTGGCTGCAGTGACCATGAAATAGTGGAGTTCAGGATCCTAAAGGGGAGGGAGAGGGGCAAAAAACCAAGATCACAACCCTGGACTTCAGGAGAGCAGACTTTGGTCTCTTCAGGGATCTGTTTGGAAGAGTCCCATGGAATAAGGCCCTGGAGGGGAGAGGGGCCCAGGAAAGTTGGTTGATGATATTCAAGAATCACCACCTCCAAGATCTAGACCAGTCCATCCCAACAAACAGGAAGTCAGGTGAAAATGCCAGGAGGTCTGTGTGGGTGAACAAGGAGCTCCTGGACATACTCAAACACAAAAAGGAAGCCTACAGAGAGTGGAAGCACAGACAACCTGGGAGGAATACAGACACACCATCCAAGCATGGAGAGACACGTTAGGAAAGCTAAAGCCCAAATGGAATTGAATCTGGCCAGGGATGTCAAAGACAACAAGAAGGGCTTCTATAAGTACATAGGTGACAGAAGGAAGACTACAGAAAATGTGGGCTAGGGCTGAATGTGGATGGGGCCCTGGTGACCCAGAACATGGAAAAACCTGAGGTACTATCTTCTACACCTCAGTCTTTACTAGCAAGACCACCCTTCAGGGATCCTAGGTCCCAGACAGGGAAAAAAGATGCAGCAAGGAAGACTTACCCGTAGTGGAAGATGATCAGATTAGGGAATACTTAAGCAAACTGGACATACATAAGTCCATGGGTCCTGTTGGAATACATCCATTAGTGCTGTGAGCTGGCTGATGTCATTGCGAGGCCAGTCTCAATAATCTTTCATTAATCATGGCAATTGGGAGAGGTGCCTGAGGACTGGAGGAAAGTAAATATCACTCCTATCTTCAAAAAAGGCAAGACAGAGGACCCAGGGAACTACAGGCTGGTCAGCCTCACCTTGATACCTGGGAAAATGTGGCAGGACCTTTTACCCCTTGTGGTGGTGGGTCCCCCTCCCCATGGTTTGTTCCTGTTACCCCCGGGTTTTGGTTTTACTCTAGGTTTTCCCCTCCCTAGTCCTGCTGCCAGTTATCCCCTGGACACACCTGTTACTTTATACACAATGCCAATCTCACCTGCTTCCTACCCCTAGTTCGAGAGAATTCCCTGTTCCTCGGTGTCCCGTTGGTACATGTAACCCTTTCCACTCCCCATGCCCTTCCTATAGGGTGCTAGATCATGGGTCCCACCTTTCTCCCCTCCCCACTGTGACCTGATTGGTAAAGAATTGTAACTCCCCCCGGGTTTAAAAGTAAGAGCGGGCTTTGCTCTCGCACTCTCCTTGTTCATCCCCTGGCTTGGGACAATAAACTTGAGAAACTGAACGAGAGGGAGCCTTCTCTAAGTTCTTGCCTCGGAACCTCGACATTATAACACCTACAGCCGTAGAGGAACAGCTTTGAACTGCACCGGTTCCCGAGACTGCTGGCAATTTCGGGAACGTCATTTTGGCACAAGCCAATAGCAGAGCTAGCTGGGGATTTCTACTGGCACAGTGTCAACCCCCGATACAGCAAAACCTTATCTCCCCATCACATATGGCTAAAATCAGACTGGAATGGTTTGTCATGTGATGAATTATCTCAGCTGAGAACCTCCTTGAATGGTGAGAAAGGAAAACTTAAATTAGTGACTGCAGAACACAAGCATTTTTACAACTATAGAAGACCACTATGATTTTCATGAAATCAGAAATCTCTTACACACTCCGAGTGTGTAGAGAGTTCTCCTCGATGACAAAGATGTTCACATCAAGTTACTTCCCCAGGGGATTGAGAGAAATTAAGGAGATTCTCTGCACATTGCTATCATTCATTCATATGTGACATTGACTCCTAATCTATACTATCTTTGCTAGCTGTAACATAAGGTACCTTTATTATTATCGTGCACTGTATCTTTATCTACTAGTAGTTCTTTTTGTTTTATTCCTGTGTAGCAAGTAAATCTGTTTAAGTCTTACATCTATTTTCCTTAGTCTCCTCAATAAATAATTCATGTTGTAGTAGGCCTGATCAGACATTATTAATAACTTCTGAGCGAGAGTGGGTCTTGGGGTGCTGGCCACCTCAGTAAAGCTGCTATCCCCTGCCAGAAACCTGGAAAGGCAGGGATTTGTCTGAGCTCTCCCCTCTCATTCCTAACAGAAGATGATGGAGCAGCTAATCTTGGAAATTACTTCCAGGCACCTGAAGAACAAGAAAATCATCAGGAGTAGTGAGCATGGATTTTCCAAGGGGGAGTCATGCTTGACCAACTTGATACATTTCTACAATGAAACTACTAGCTTGGCAGACAAAGGGACAGCAGTGGGTATTGTCTACATAGACTTCAGTATGGCTTTTGACACCATCTCCCACAAGATTCTCATAGGAAAGCTGTTGAAGTATGGGCTGAATGAACAGACAATGTAGTGAAATGAAATCTGGCTGAACAGCCGTGCCTAGAGGGTGGTGATCAGTCGCACAAAGATTAGTTGGAGACCAATAACTAGTGGTGTACCCCAGGGGTCAATACTGGGCCTGATCTTGTTCAACATCTTCATAAATGACCCGGATGACTGGGCAAAGCGTACCCTCAGTTTACAGATAACCCAAAAGTGGGAGAAGTGGATGACACGCCATTGTGCTGCCATCCAGAGGGACTTCAACAGGCTGGAAAAACAGGCTGGAAAAACAGGCTGACAGGAACCTCATGCAGTTCAGCAAGAAGTGTTACCCAGCACCTGGGAAGGAACAACCCCAGGCCCCAGTACAGGCTGAGGATTGACCAGCTGGAATGCAGTTCTGCAGAGAAGATCCTGGGGGTCCTAGCAGACATCAAATTGGACATGAGCCAGCAATGTGCCCTTGCAGCAAAAAAGGCTAATTGTCTTCTGGGCTGCATGAAGAGGATTATTGCCAGCAGGTCAAGGGATGTGAACCCTCCCCTTCATTCAGCCTGTTGAGGCCATACCTGGAGTACTCCATCCAGTTCTGGGCTCTCTTAGTACAAGATTGTACTGGTTTTGGCTGGGATAGTTAATTTTCTTCATAGTAGTTTTTATGGTTCTAAATTTTGGATTTGTGATGAAAACAATGTTGATAATGCAGGGATGTTTTACATATTGCTGAGCAATGCTTATACAGAGTCAAGGCCTTTTCTGCTTCTCACCCTGCCCCACCAATGAGTAGGCTAGGGGTGCACAAGAAATTGGGAGGGAAGACAGATGGGACAGCTGACCCCAACTGACAAAAGGCACATTCCATACAACATGACATCATACTCAGCAATAAAACCTAGGGGAGAGGTTTTCTGGAGCGGCCATTTGTCAGAGACCAGCTAGACGTCAGTTGCCTGGTGGTGAGCAATTGTTGGTTTTTTTGGTCACTTGTTTTTGCTTTTCTTTGCTTGTTTTTTTTTTTCTTATAAAACTGTCATATGAACCCACATGTTTCCACACTTCTACCCTTCTGATTCTCTTCCCCATCCCACTGACAGTTCATTTTGGTGACCAGCATGGGGCTTAAAGGGTTTGAGATAACGACAGATTTGATCGAAGTGCATTGAAGGGAATTTATAATTATTATATCTGTTTAACAGGTGCTGGTCATGATGCTGACTTATCTGTTCTCAACAGTGGTTTATCTAATCCATGCAATGCTCCCTTTTTTGCTGTACATCACATTTGAGAGCTTGTTAAAGGCTGGTTTTAGCTTTTGCAGTTTGCGGTGCTTGGTGGTGTTTTGCCTAGAAGAATTAAGATAAAAGCACTGGCCTTGAGCCTAATCTGGTATTTGGGCCCTGAATTGATGCCTTACCTGTACTTCAGGAACCATCTCATGGAGACAACTAAAAATTACACTTTTTCCCTTTTCTCCTCTGAGAGGCATTTGGTGTAGGAAACACAGAATGGCACTGTTGTACTTTGGACATGATTAGCATAAGAGATCTGATAATTAGGATGCCTTGGCAAGAACAAACAGATCTTTAAGGACTGAATCAAGACTAGCTGACTGGAAAAGAAGATTGAGTCAACTTCTACAAGCAAGAGATGTTGCAAAATGTATAAGTTGGTTTATGTGATGATTAACCCAATCATTGTAGTAAAAAATTACTAGCCTTCCTAGAATGGCATATAAGCATATGTAGTCCACGGTAAATTTGTATTCTGATCACCACTCAGTCTCCTTGCCTCTCTCCATCGCCAGTAATTGGTGCCCTGCGTAAGGAGGAAGGAACAGCCTATCTGGCTGCAATCGGCGAGTCCCCCAGAACTGGAAGTTCTGGTGCCAGAACCAGGAGCGAACCCAAAACAATCCCTCCACGGAGAAAGGAGGTGAGCCGGGGGAACATAGGAAAAGTATGGCTAAAGAAGAGAGAGGTGTTTTTGAACTAATGCTTGCTTTGCTTGCAAAACATGACAAATTTTTGCCAAAGCTGGACTCCTATTTTTGCAACTGCTGTTTGGGATAACGTGGGGGTTATGCGCTATGATTTAACTACTACGGGACATGAGCCAGCAATGTGTATACACCCATCCTGGAGAATAATTTTTGAGACATTGAAAAATCAAGACCAGTCTCAGGCTGTATCCTCTGCGGATATCACTGGCCCCCTACCCTGCTCTGTCTCTCCTCACTCTGACTCTCCCTGCCCACTTGAAACTGGCACCTCTGATACTGAAAAGCAGTCGCAGCCATCAATCTCCCCTCTGCTCAGTCAAAGGAGGGGAAGGCATCCTTTCTCATGGTCATTAGCAGTTTATATTGCTGACCGGGGCTCTAGCAGTGAAGAGGAGGGGGAGCCCTTCGATCCAGGACCGATAGATTCAGATTATGAGACTGATCTGTTCCCTCTTGACCCTCATGATAACTGGATGCAATTAAAGAAAAAGGCTCTTAAGGAGGGGGACCCCTGAACGTGCTTCGGGTGCGGGAAATCTGGGCATTTGAAAAAGGACTGTTTCCAAAAGGAGGAGGCCAGATCCAAAACTCCCGGTATTTGCCCTCAGTGCCGTAAGGGGAGGCATTATGCTAATCAGTGTTGGTCCAAGTATGATTTTGAAGAGTGTCCAATATCGGGAAACCGGAGCCAAAGCGCGGAGCAGCACCATGCAAAGACACAAATGCCCCAGCCGATGCCTCAGAGCAAACCACCGCAAGCCTCAGCCCAGCTGCTGCCCCAAGCAGACTTCACCGGACCATGGCTGACCTATGTGCAGCCACCCCAGGCAGTGCAAGACTGGACATATCAACCGATAACACAGTAACGTTATCTGATTGCTCAGTTTTTTGTCTCCCTACAGGAATCTATGGACCCTTGAAACCCAGTTACCATGCTTTGTTTATAGGTAGATCATCTACCTCGATAACAGGGTTGTTTTGTGCTGCCAGGAGTCATTGACTCTGACTCGGTTGGGGAAATAAAGATCATGGCTTGGACCCCCCAGCCACCCTGTGTGGTCCCGGCTGGAAGCCATATAGCCCAACTCATACTTTTCCCGGCAGCACCCCTATCTGCCCTCCCGATAGCTGAACAGAGGGGAGGGGGGTTTGGTTCTACCGGGATCCCGCAGATTTTTTGGACACAACCTATTACATCTCAGCGTCCCACATGCAAATGCCAAGTGACTCTGAAAGGCAAAGACATAGTCCTAACAGGACTCATTGATACTGCTGCAGATGTGACTGTTATCTCAAAAAGCCAATGGCCCAGTGATTGGCCATTAACGACTGTGCCTCAGGTGCTCTCAGGCGTGGGTGGGAATAGCCAAAGCCTGCAGAGCAGACACAATACAGATCAAAAGCCCTGAGGGACACCTCGCCTTAGTCAAACCGTTTGTTACCAGTTGCTTGCCTTTTACTCCAGTTTTAACAAAGTAATTTTATTGTGAATATTTCGGTACAGCTATTTAGTATTATATAACTAAATTTTTATTGTTTAAGCCTTCAGTGTTTATATCCCATTATTTTTATTAAGCCAAACTTAAATCTAGCTTACAAGCAATCTTTAAAAGCTGC
>VZSE01010010.1:238-47447 GCA_013398275.1 Promerops cafer | reverse complement strand
GGGGGTTGGTGGCCTCCTGGAAAACTAAACAAGAAGAAAAGTAATTCTGCTCATTACGGCTCTCTGAACTGGGAAGGAAAAAAATGACAATAAATGATTAAAGAGCAGAAATAATCATAGATTTATTTCTAACTCAGAATCTTTTCTATTTTGCACCCTTGGCCACATGGATAAGGAATTATATTCATTAATTTCGCTGCCATCTGCTCGCTTTGCTTCTTTCCTAACAATTTCCTGTCACCTGCCAGGTGTGTTTGTGGTGGAAATGTGTTTGTTGCTGTTTGAAGCTACTCAAGGAGGGTGGGCAAACCCTTCCCTTTTTGCCAGTTTATCCTGCCCGTTGTTTCCATGGTGTTCCCCCACTCCTGAGCAGGACAATCCCCTTTTCCAGCCAGCTGAGCCTCTGGCGGTCTCTGGAAGGGGCTCCCCAGGGAGGTTTGGAGTCCCCAGCCCTGGAGGTGTCCAGGGAAGGACTGGCTGTGGCACTCAGTGCTCTGGGCTGGGGACTGGGCACAGGTTGGACTTGCAGTATTTTCCAGCCTCAGAGATCCTGTGATTCTGTGA
Source organism: Promerops cafer (assembly GCA_013398275.1). Classification (NCBI taxonomy): domain Eukaryota; kingdom Metazoa; phylum Chordata; class Aves; order Passeriformes; family Nectariniidae; genus Promerops; species Promerops cafer. The sequence continues at coordinate 46,883 of VZSE01010010.1, read as the reverse complement.
TCTCAGTTTTCCATTCAGGAGTATTCCCCCCTCCCAAGCTGGCATTTGTAATTTTCCAGAGGAAAGCTCTCTGGGACAGGGGTTCTCCCACTCTGGAAGTGTTGGTACAGCACGAGGCTCCTGTCTGCAGCTTCTGTGAACTATTGGTTTATTTAATATGTTCATTAAAAATACCTCTCCCTGGGTTTTTTCCCTTGATCCCCTGGGACTCTGGAATTACAGCAACGTGAGATTCTTTTTGTCTTTCTTCCTTGATGATAAAGAAAAACCAAGAACTTGGGGGTGAATCCATTTTAATTCCTCATCCCAGTGCCAGGGGGAACCATTTAATTGCTCCTTAACTCAGAAACCAGCTCTGCAGCTCTGCAACCATTTTCTTTTCCAAACTGATGGCACCAGATGGTTTCCTGAGGACCTGGATGCCCCCACCCTGTGCACCCGTGGCTCACCTGACACACACCTGCATCAAAGCAACCTCTGGCCTTTTCTAAAGCACAGTAGAATCCCCAGCACCTGTGGTGCCTAATGGCTCATTAAGCTGCTCCCTTCTAGAACCTTCTGCCTGAAGCTGTGCTTTTCCCAGGAATGGTTTTCAGCAGTGAACACAGACACCCTGATGGGAGTTTTATGGTTCTCCTGGTGTGTGACCCCTTGGAGTTAGGAGGAAGAACAGGGTGGAACCACAGTCCTGCAGATAAGCACAGTGACTTGTGATGCCTCTGGCAGATTCCTCTGCCTTTTAAAACACTTCCTTGCTCTTCCTGCAGTGCTGCTTTTGAGTTCAGGCCTTTTCCTTGTGTTTCCAGCTCTGCAGAGGGATAGATCCAGAGGCTGAGGTGGAATCCTGGCCTCCAGCACAGACAGCAGGGCAGGGACTGAAGGCTCAGACGTGGCAGCTGCACAACCCCGAGTAAATAATGTGTAACTTCCTCTTCCTCCATGCTCTGGGTGTGCCTCAGGCCTCTGAGTAACAGTGAAGGCACTGGGCTTCTTCCAAGTGCTTTCATACCTGTTAGTAAGTCATTTAATCCTGTGTGTGCCTCAATTTCCCACCCACCAGGGGAAAGTGTGGGAGTTCCCTGCTCCCCAGGGCTGGCAGAGAGAATTTTGTCTCGTTTGTGAAGTGCTGAGCAGGGAGATGAGCACTGTAAAAACTCATGAATTAAGGGATTCAGTGAAAGTGTTATGTGGGCCCAAAATGTGGTTGTGGAAAGGGACTTTGACATCTTCTGGTGTGTTCCTTTTACAGATGGGCTGGGGGGATTTGGGAGCTTTCGGAGAGCCTTCTAAGGAAACCCCTAACCTAGACCAGATGGCTGCAGAAGGGATGCTTTTCCTGGATTTTTATACTGCCAACCCCCTCTGCTCTCCCTGTAAGTAAACTGCAGTTTGAACCATGTAAGCATGAGAAACATCTCCCTCTGAGGAGTTTGGGGTGTTTGCCAGCCTCTGACATGGACTAACAACCAACCCAGTGACTGCCCTCAGGCCAGACAGTGGATTTGCTGCTTTGATCTTGCATTTTGCTCCCTTTTTATTTATGTTTGGATTGGAAAACTGACAGTTTTCAGTTCCTACAAAGCACTGGTTCAGTGATCAGTCCAACTAAAGGATTTTTTATACCATTTCAGTTCAGTATTCCAGCCCCAGTCATTGCATTTTTTTCATCTTTCTCATTTTGGGTTTAACAAAGCAGGATCTGAACTGTTGCTGGACATATTTGGCCTGATGCTCTTGGCTCTGGTGAGACTTTCATGCAAGGAAAGGCAGCAGTTTGTGTCCTGCTTTTGACCCTGGTGTCTTACAAGACTTTTGGGACAGGGACAAGAGATAAAAGGAACGTTTGGGTCTGGGAGAAGCAGATAGTTTTCTCCTTGATATTTTTTTTCTGTGAGGTGGTTTCTTTTTTTGCTTTCCTTTTTTCCCTCAAACCTGATTAGCTGCCAAGAACTGAAGCAAAAATGAAGAACAGGGGCTTTTTATTTGGGCTCTCATTTAGGATAGCACTTGCCAGTGTGTTGATGATGTCCTTGCTCAGAAAAGGCATTTAAAATATGCTGAAATCCTGCTAATCCAGTAGTGGCACTGCATATGCTTGAAGTTAAACATCTGTTTAAATATTCCCTGCAGTCAGGACTTGACTTTTATTGTCAAAGCTGGACAGCTCTTTCTTTGTATTTCATGATTTTTGTTCAGTCAAGCTCGAAAGCTTAGCCTTGAGCATCTAATCAGTTTGTGCTAGGATTTCCTCATAAATACATAGTAAATGTATATATATCTGAGATGTGAGAGCTGCTCCATTGACTGTTCAAAGGAATGACTCCTCAGTGTGGCTAATTTAATAAAGGGGCCAGATTTCAGCTGGAATAACTCAAATGATGCATCAGAACTGATTCTCTCCATGGCCCATGGGAGGGTGTGAGTGATTTAGTGGCCGGCTGTGACAAGAGGACACTGACACACACTCCAGTCAGTGTGCTGGCCTCATCCTCCTACAATAACCTGAATATTAAGCAGAGGATGGATGTAAAGAAATGTCTGTGTTGTTTGCAGCAAGGGCAGCACTGCTGACAGGCCGGCTCCCAGTCAGGAATGGCTTTTACACCACAAATGGACACGCCAGGAACGGTAGGAGCCTTGTTCCTCATCTCCCTTCCTCTCCTGATTGCCCTCTGTGCCTTGTAGGAAGTTTCACTTTGGACAAAGGGGATCTTCCCCAGGGATGTTCCAGAGTGCCACCAACCCCTGTTAAGTGCTGGTAATAAGTGTGAATTTACTGCTTCCTCCTCATCAAGCAGAAAACCTCCTCAAATTAAGAGGATGAACCAGGCTGCTTGATCCATTTGTTTCTGCTGGCTGAGAAATGTTTCCTCTGGGCAGGGGAATTGGGGTGTGGTGAAGGAAAATCAGGTGGGGGTGTTAATACCCACAGGGGAGCACTGGCTGCCCACAGGTTTATTCAGCAGGCAGATTTCTACCCAGTGTTAGAGCAGTTTTCCATCCCTTGTGCCTGTGGTGCTTCCAGGGAAGATCCCTGAGCTGATTTGGGTCCCAGAGTGACAAATGCCACGTGCTGGGACATGGCTGGGCAGGAACCAGCAGCCAGGGCTTGATTCCCCTGCAGAGTCACACCTGAGAGCCTCAGGGGCTGACAGACACTCTTCATTTCTTTCAGAACCACAGAATAAATTAGGTTGGAAGAGACCTTTGAGATCATCAAGTCCAATATCTCAGCTCTTGCAGTCTGAGCACCTTTATTGGTTATTTAAGTCAGGAAAAAGCTGCCTTCATTTTAGAAAACACAAAGCAAATTTACAGCTTAAAGACCACCCCTAAAGCACCTGATTTCCTATGACATCTCCCTTTCAAGGGTCTCACCTCCCCTCTGGGGTGGCAGCTGCCTTTTATTATTCACCCTCATGCACAAGTGGGTGGAAATGTCCCTTTGGTCTCCCTGGATCAATTTATTCTCTCCATCCCATGGGAGGACTTCCAAGGAATGGCATTGCTGGGGCTCCAGACTAATTGCTATTTCTGACCCACTACATGAGCTGTTTGCTGTAATATTTTTATTTTGAAGAGTCAGAGAGGTGTTTTTGATTTGTTTTCCACAGCGTACACACCACAGGATATAGTAGGAGGAATCCCAGATTCTGAATTACTGCTTCCAGAGCTCCTGAAGAAAGCTGGTTACACCAATAAGATCATTGGCAAATGGTAAATTTATTTGGAGATCTCTTGCTTTGAGATTTCACTCTGTGTGTGTTGGGAAGGAGCAGCAGAAAAAACAGAATTACAGGGAAAAAAACCTGTTTGGAAGCTCAAATGTCCAACTTTGGAAAGTGTGATGGATCTTCCCCCTGCTGGGATCAATTCCTGAGCATTCCCATTACAAGTACTTGCATACATCTTCATACAAAGAGTTGATGAGGTTTTATGTGTGTATTTGTATTTATAAACTCCTCAACTGTGTGCTTTTATCCACACCTCACACCACTTATTTAAAACACCAGGATATTCTGTTGGAATTTTCCATGAGCACCTACATGGTTTTTATCTTTGACTCTTGCTATATGTTGGGTTTTTATTAATAAACAGAATTGCTGTGGAAAGTAACAGGAATTTCTTTATCAGTTTCATTAAGAAGTTAAAGAAGGGTGAGTTTGAATTGTGGTTGGATTCACCTGCTGGAATTGGGAAGAAAGCAAAGCACCCTAAGATAGTGAATTATTTATCAGCACAAATCCAAGCAGGAGGGTGGCCCTGAAGGATCAGCTCAGTGGGCTGGGTGCAGTTAGCTGCAGTTCAGTGCTAATAAATGGAAATGCATACACCCAGGGAAAAGGAATAAACAAGGCAAATGCAGATTGGTGCCAGTTCCTTGGAAAAAAAGGCAAGTCTGGAAGGACCTGCAGCTGTTAGCAGGAATAGGACTAAGTAGAAATGTGCAGGGCATTATTGTGCATCCAAAAACTTCTCCTGGACAGGGCTGGGAGTGCTACCTGCTCCCTGGAAAGGTGTAAAGAAATGCAAGGTGAAACTGGAGTCTCATCCTGGCCTCACAAAGGTTTTCAAGCAGAAATTTTTCTTATTGTTTCATCATCCCTTCTAAAAACTCTTCAGGGTGTCCTGTGACAGTAAATTTCATGGTTTAATTATAAGTTTGCAAGTCAAGTATTTTCCATGACCAGTGTGGAATTTGTTGTGTTTCATTAAATCTCAGTTTTTTGTGCTGTAAGATGCAGAGGCTGGTCTGGATCTCAGTCATTGTTTAATGTCTCTGTAAGTTCTTTTAGGGCTTTTGTAGAATAAGATGTTTTTCCATCTCCCCTGTTGTAGAAACAGCCAGGAATAATTTTGTGTTCCCACATCTACAAATGGGGAAAGGGTGGAATCCTGCAGGTCAGACCTGCAGTGGCAGTTACATCACCAAGCTGTAATCATAGCTGAAATGAGGATTATTTCTGTAATAAGTCAGTTTGGAATAGCTCAGAGTAACTCCAAGGATCATTTTACTCCAGGGAATGCATTTTATGCCCTTTATGTTCAGAAAGTGCAGAGGGGGATGGCACAAAGTGGGCAGGGGGCAGATCCAGGCTCGTGAGGGGAAGATGGAATGGTTAAATAAACACTGAGCTACCCAGAGCCCCTTTAGAGACAGAGAGGATGGGAATTCTCTGTCTTCAAGGTGCTATAAACACAGGAAATATGGAATTTGCTGTACAAAACCTGGAGATTACAGAGGAGCTTCATCTGGAAGTTAAGGATGGAAGATTTTCAAGCTGTACAGTGTAGAGAGGAGCTGTCATCAGGAGCAGCTAAACATGTTTTATGTGCACACAAAAACCTCATTTCCATTCAGGTCTCTTTTTACCATTTTGGCAGCGTGAATGCTCCGTAAAGGGGATGAGGGGTGCATTTCATGAGCTCTGCCTTGTTTTTTTACAGCTCAGTGGGATAAAAGGGACTTGTCATAGATCAGAACCCTTAAGTAAAACATTATGTGCATCTCTGCAGTGGTTTGGGGCAGTGTAGTCCATCAGTGCTGATCATCAGACAGCATGGGAGAAGACACCAGTGGAAGGAAAAAATGGAAACAGTGGTTGGAGAGTAAATAAAATGGAAAATAAGTGAGCACTGGGGTGAGTCTGCATGGCTGTGCTTGCAACAAGTGTGAGAGAGCTCAGGACACGGCTCTGGAGTCACTGATGTGATTGAAGTGCTTTGAGGTTTGGTTTCTTAGGCAGAGACTGTTCTTGCATGCTGTTCTGATGAGCTGAGGTTTGGCTTTGCAGCAGAATTTTAACTCTGGCCTGTTGCTTTTGTTCCCAGGCACCTGGGGCACCGGCCCCAGTTCCACCCCCTGAAGCACGGCTTCGATGAGTGGTTTGGGTCCCCAAACTGCCACTTTGGGCCCTACGACAACAGAGAGCGCCCCAACATCCCCGTGTACAGGGACTGGGAGATGGTTGGCAGGTAACCCAGCTCCTTGCCTGGCTCTGGGGTTGTCTGGGCTCTCTCTGCTGCCATTACACCCCTGCATGGGCTTCAGGGTTCCTTCCAGCCCAGGCCATGCTGGGATTCTGCAGTTCCCTGGTTAATAAAGGTCCAACCCCACAGTGGCAGTGCCGTGTGGATGGTGCAGGGATGTGGGGCTGCCCTCCCAGAGCTGTTTGCTCATCCCTGGCACCCTGAAGGCTTCCACTCTCGGGAGCTGCTCCCATTCTGTACTGAAAGACCTCTTTGTTCCTTCTCTTCCTGTTTGGAATAACATTTTGTGTGTTTGCATAACTCCATTCCCTGCTCCCAGTCTGCAGTCTGGGCCCTTCTTGTCCATTCATTTTTCACTCTGGTGTTGTCTCATTTCACTGCTGTTACTCCCCTGAGCACTTCCCCAGGCCCTTGTCTGCTTTACTGGTGGCTGAAGATCCCTCTAAAATCATGTTTCCAAAGCAGCCCAAGTTCTGCTTCCAGCATTTCTCTGTCTCACTGAAAGTTGTTGTGTACTTCTGAAATTTTATTCACATTTCGACCAGCTCTTTATGAATCACCATGAGATTTTTAAGCATTTTGCCCCTTGCAGCAAAAGGCCAGTCCCTCGGGTTTGTCCAAAACTTGAAGTCATTAATTTGGATCAAGCTGTGTCACCACTTTCTCCCATAAGAACAATTATGGTGACATATTTTTAATATCTGAAGAGAGTTTGCTGAGTGTTAACTGTGACTTGTCACCTTCTTACACAGGGGGAAAAAAATCCATAAAAGGGGAAAAAATCCTTTTTGTGATGTTTATTCCTTAGGATTGATTTTTTCCCTCTCTGATTCCTTTTATCTTAAGATACTATGAAGATTTCAAAATTGATCTGAAGACAGGTGAAGCCAACTTGACTCAGCTCTACCTGCAGGTACTATTTTAGTACTGCCTTCTAAGCCAAGGTGACTTTATCCTTTTTTTTTGTTTTTTTGAGAAATGTCAACAGCAGAGGATAAATTTATTTTTACTGTTGTTTACAGGAAGCTCTGGATTTTATTAGCAAGCAGCAGGCCAGCCAGCAACCCTTCTTTTTATACTGGGCAATTGATGCTACCCACGCTCCTGTTTATGCCTCCAAACAGTTCCTGGGCACGAGTCAGAGAGGGCTGTAAGTTCTGCTTTTGGGGATGTTGGTTTTGGGTTGTTTTAATTAACACCTCCTGCAGCTGGAACAGCCAACCTGAGCAGTGGTTGGTAGATCCAGGGGGATGGATCACTCCTCAAGTGTGTGTGTGCTGAAATGCATTATTTGCTTGGATTGTTCTTTCATAATTTGGCATTAATCTGAGCTGAAGCTCACGTGACCCGAGGGGGAGGAGGGGGGCTCTAAGCTCCTTTGCCAGTTGTGTGAGCAATGAAATGCTGGCTGTGGCCTAGATGATTTTTTAGAAGGCTTTTGTATGATTAGTGCCTGTTTTAAAAGCCTATAAATCAGACCAACAAATAGGAAAGCACTCCTAAAAATGCAGTTTGGAGGAGGCAAAGAGCCCTGTAGACACTGAGAGTGTTGCTTCAAAGAGTTTCTAACCATAAGGAAAGCCATGTTACCACCTGCCAGTCTGTGGCAAGGTGGGTTTGCCTCTGTTTGTGAATTTTATGGCTGAATTTCTCTGTCCAAGAGTGGCTCACACCTGAGCAAACCCCGACCCTCAATACCCCAGAGGGGCTGCTCTCTGCAGGCCAGGGACACAAAAGTTTGCAGTGGCAGCAGAAAACCTGATGCATGAGCAGGATTCCTGCAGCCCAGGTACAAATTAAACCCACTGAACACTTTGTGCTGGCCCTTTTCTTGCTGCCTTGAGTGTTGTGCATCTCCTTTTGCCTCAGGTACGGGGATGCTGTGCGGGAAATCGATGACAGCGTTGGGAAGATCCTGAAGCACCTCCAGCAGCTGGGGATCAGTGAGGACACCTTTGTGTTTTTCACCTCTGATAATGGGGCTGCTCTCATTTCAGCTCCCAGACAAGGTGAGGCTCAGCTGAACAAACCTGCCCTTGGGAAATCAAGGCTTAAATGTCTCTCTCAGAGGAGGAAAAAACCCTGTGTGTGGGGTCTGTGTTAGGAGGTAGGAGAAACCTCAAAAGACAGAGTATTTATGTTTGGAATAGTTTATGTTCAGTGCTTCTGGTCACTGTTGGAGGAGGTGTCCTTGGCCAAATGGAATTTTTCCTGGCCCAGTGTTGCTGTTACCTGTGTGTATTTGCACTGTCAGGGAGGGAATATTCTGTAATTTATTGAGAACCAGGCTCAGCAACTTAGCAGGGTGTTTACTCTCCATGTGCCAAATGCATATTTCAGCCTTCTGAGCAATTAGAGAGATTTCAAGAGTCCCTCATTCTTTAGCTCTCATGAAAAATACCAAGAAGAGAAACTATTTTTGTTACTTAACAAGTTTTCTTTTGTTTAAGTGATGGTTTCTCTGAAACAAATCACTGCAAATTGATTTTAGAACCTGCTGTCTTCTCTTTGGAGCCAGGCTTGGCTTGTGCTTATTGAACCACAGAGCAGGGAGTAACCTGAGTTCTGATTTCAGCTCAGCCACTGGCTTTGACTTTGTGTGCCCTGGAATCAGTTATGAGACCTCCCTGGTTGTCCCTTGGCCAGCTGAGCTCCAAGGTTGGGTTAAAACTCCAGATATTCCTGTACAGCCCTGGCCATCTCTCACAGTGACCATTCAGGGAATGCAGAATTATTTTTCTCACTCTCATACCTTCATCTAATATTGTTCTGGTACTATAAAATTTTAAATCATTATGAAAAAATGCTATTTCTGCCTGAAAGTGTCAGATTTCCTTTGGTTACAGACAGCAGTTAACACCCTTAGAGGGAAGGAAAACACCAGTGAGGTATTTCCTGTTTGTTTGGGGTTTGTTTTCAATTTCGTTGTTGATAGCAAGGTGTGTTTAACTGTCACTTTCTCCCTGTGCTGAAAAGACACTCCTAAAATTTCATCACAAATGGATATTGAAAAAAAAAACCCCAAAACCACAACACAACAAACAAGGAAATAATGACCAAAAACCCAACTCTGGCCATGTCGTTTGAAGAAGCATCCATGCAGAAACGAGAATTCATTTCAAACCAGCCTGGGTGACATTGTCCTTTTGAAATGCTGGTGTTTTGTGGGGTTTAAAGCTTCTTTTCTGTCCCTAGGAGGAAGCAATGGGCCTTTCCTGTGTGGCAAACAAACCACCTTCGAGGGTGGCATGAGGGAGCCCGCGATCGCCTGGTGGCCCGGCCACATCCCTGCAGGAGGGGTGAGTCTCTGCCTCGGGCAGCTCTCAGCAGCCCTGGGGGGTTGCAAGGAGTGGAGAGCTCCTTGCTGGGCTCAGGGGGCTTTGCTCCTCACTTTCCCCATGCCCCAAATCCAGGTGTTTGTGTGAATGAGGAGCTGCTGCTGCCCCAGACAGCGGTGCCCATTAAATTGGAATTTGCATTGAGAGGGTCTGTGCTCAGCTTTGCTCTGAGCACCCAGGGTCTGCTCTTCTCTTCCTGCTCTTTTCAAACCCTTTACTCTTTGGGACCTCGATATTTCTCAGGTGTTTGAACAAATTGGAGTGTGAAGAGCAGGAATTTGTTCCCCACACTCTCCATGCCCTGAGGTACCCAGCGGTTTGACCCTCACATCTCTCACTTTGGTGCTTGATGGAAGTTCCACCCAGGGAGGTTTAGACACCACATTATTGCTCTGTGCTGCCTGTACACAAATGCAGATATGATCACTTCAGAAAAGCCCCCGGTGGCACTGCCAGCCCCCCTTGTCCCAGCTCTCATTACAGAAGGATGCAATCAGTCCTGCTGCAGGATCACAGGGACAGCACAGCCCCCTCCCCCTGGTGAGCATCTCTGAGCCCTGCAGAAAGGGATCCTTCATTAACTGGGCACCGTGCTCGAGCCTGCAAACTGCTCATAAATAAAACATTTGTGGAAGTTGCATTCCATTGGGGTGCTTTAATTGAGGCAGGCTAATGATAATTTATCATTTACATTTAGGAGGGACCATGAGGCAGCTCAGATCTGCAGCTGAGGGCAGGAGGGTGGTTTGGTTTCATTATTTTTTGAGAGTTCACCAAACCTACCAAGGATGGTTTATTATTTTTCTAATTTGAAATGAAAACAGTCTTTTTGTTTAAATTTAAACATTTCCATAAAGCCTTTGCAAGCCAAGTACAACAGCCCTGGGCTAGCAAAGGAGAACATGAAACTGCAGCTGAGTGTTTTGTTTGCTGGGTCCAAACTAAATAATGTGCTAAAAGTAAACATGCATTATAAATGGGGACAAGAAAATGCCCAAATTTAAAAATTCTTTCCATTGTAGTAACTCTGAGGATAATTAAGAACAGGAGGAGAGAGAAATCCTTGTGCCTGCTTCTTTTCTGCCTGGCTGGGACTCCTCTCCCAGGTAGTTTTTGGGAGATGCTGCTTGAACTCCTGGGAAGAGGCACTGCTGTGCAGAGCTGTGTGTGCAGGGTGGGCTGGGCAGCTGAGCTGTGCCTGGAGCTCCCAGATTTTGGGATGCACCCAAAATCCCTCCTCCACCATGCCAGTATCAGCCTTAAGCACGTGTGCTCAACTTGAAATCCTGATCTGCTGCTCAGTAACTGTGATAGAAACTCACCTGTGTTTTCTGCTTGTGTTCTTGCCTTCGAGGCTCCAGCACTGCTCCCTCAGCAGCCCTGACCACAGGTGAGAGACTTGTGTCCACCACTACATTTTTGGCTTTTTTTTCTGTACCTTGCTGTAGCTTCACCATCCTCTGGAGGAGTTTCAACTGCTCAGCCCCAGTCCTGTGCACTCCAAGTAGCTGTAAAATGTGGGAAGGCTGCTTCAAAGTCTCTCCTTGCTCCTTCTTGTCAAGAGTTGAAGGAAACAAAGGCTTGGGAGATCTGAACTTCAGCACAAAGCTGAAAGGTCAAGTCCTTCCTGTGCTGGGTTTGCTCCCAGGGCAGTGGTTGTTTCTTTCAATGTGAGGAGCAAGGGAAGGGCCAGGAGCTGTTTCAGGTGGAACAACTGCAGCCAGGAAAGGAGAGTTTGTGTCTCTGGCCACTGAAATGCAGTTAGTGTGTGGAAAGCTCAGTCTGCTGATGGGAATGCTCCAGGGAGATCTCATTGCAGCCTTCCAGTGCCTTGGGAAAAGGAGGGAAAGGGACTTTTTATATGGGCAGGTAGTGCCAGGACAAGGGGGAATGGCCTCCCACTGCCAGAGGCAGGGTTAGATGGGATATTGGGCAGGAATTCCTCCCTGGGAGGATGGTGAAGCCCTGGCACAGGGTGCCCAGGGAAGCTGTGGCTGCCCCTGGATCCCTGGCAGTGTCCAAGGCCAGGTTGGACAGGGCTTGGAGCACCCTGGGACAGTGAAAGGTGTCCCTGCCATGGCAGGGGTGGAACTTGATCAGCTTTCAGGTCCCTTCCAACCCAAACCATTCCATGATTCCATGGTTCCACCTGGCAGATGTTAATAATTTTATTGATGCATGAGGCTGGGGGGTTTTGCTTTCATTAAAGAGCACATTCATGTGCTGGAATAAAGGAGCACCTCGACCTAAACAGGAGGAGTGAGGGGAGAGGGTGGGAGCACCTGCCAGGCTCCCCGTGGAGCTCGGGATGATTGGTGCAGTTGGCTGGTTTGCAGGTTTTTGGAGGGGAAAGATGCCTCAGGAGTGTGTGTTGCTCTTGGCATCAACACTCAGTGAGTTCTGCTCCCCAGCAGGAATATTTATTCCCACACAAACAGCCTGGCTGCACTTCCCTCCTCAGCTCCGTTTTCCAGGTGAATTCACAACAAATCAGCGTTTCAACATTCCCCACATCACATCTGCCTTCTGGAAGGATCCAGCTGGAAAAAAGAAATCATATTCTATTGGTATTTGAATCCTCCTCCTCCTCTCTCCCCTCACCCTCCTCCCCTTCCTCTCTCGTGCCTGCTTCCTGAAGGAGAAAAGAACATATCAACCCAAAGACAGCATTGCAACCTTTTCTTCCCTATCTCCCATGGGGCGCAAATTGAAATTGAATTAGACAGGGATATCAGGTCTGCTCGCTGTGATAACTGTAAAAGGATTTTATTTAAAAACACCCTGACATTTGTTCACCCAGTTTCAAATATTTAGCTTTCCTCCTTTCCATTCCTGGCGGGGGCGACTTTATTAATTGTCGCCTTTGATTCAGAGTTAAAGCTTGAAAGCACTGATAACAGCACTGGGGACTATTTCTTCCAGCGCCGTGGCCCACAGCAAAAGGATTTCATTTTCTTAAAGACGTTGTGTGGATACTGAGAGTTTATTAAAAAGAAGGGGGGGAAGGAGGGGGAAAAAAATCCGTCCTTACGTGCGTAATACCGGCTGTTCCTCACTGATACAGCAATATCTGATCTCCCTCCGTTTATATATTATTTATTTTCTCTGGGCTGTTGCCCTCTCTGGATTTTTCTTTTTCTTTTCTTGAAAAAAAAAATGAAATAAATAAAAGGGAAAGGCAACTAGAATGAAAGAGCCCTGTTGACAGGAGAAAAATGGTAATTTTTTTATTTTTTCTCTGAAAATACTTCAAAGTTTTATATAAATATTAACCTTTTTTTTTTCTCCCCCTTTTTCCTTCTTCAATGTGGTGCTGCAGAGCACAGATAAATCCAAGTGGCTGTGGCTTGGGCATTTAATTTCCTTAAGAAGTTTTCTCTGCTTCACGGCAAAAATGTTGTCTGAGACCAGAAACGTAATTGGATGATTAAAGAGAGTCATCTACATCTGGTGCTGGTTAATAAGGGCCAGGACAAGGGGAGCGTGGTGGCCCCCCAGGATTGTCCCTACGCTCTGGATAAATGAGGTGACATTAAAGGCACGAGCCCGGGGTCAGTGATTGCCTCTTATCAAAAGATTGAGGCGCTGGGACGGAGCCACAACAGGAAAAGTGATTTTTGGATTAGATGGAGAAATTGTGAGAGCTCTGATTACAAAAGGGCTCAGCCAGGGGCTGGCTCCTGGAGTGGGTGGGGGGAGCAGGAGGGGTTGGAGCTGCTCCTTCTGGAGCTCTGCAGGTGGGAATGAGCCCGGGGAGGAGCCCCTGAGGGGCTGGGAGCTGCTCATGGCCTCCACTTCAGCCCTGGGGAGCTGGGGCTGCCCAGCCTGGGGGGACAGGGCTCACAGGGACCTCGGCCATGTCCCTGTGCAGGGACAGGACAGGGCTCCCAGGGACCTCGGCCATGTCCCCGTGCAGGGACAGGGCTCACAGGGACCTCAGCCATGTCCCTGTGCAGGGACAGGACAGGGCTCACAGGGACCTCGGCCATGTCCCCGTGCAGGGACAGGGCTCACAGGGAAGGGACCTCGGCCGTGGTGCAGGGACAGGACAGGGCTCACAGGGACCTCGGCCGTGTCCCTGTGCAGGGACAGGACAGGGCTCACAGGGACCTCGGCCATGTCCCTGTGCAGGGACAGGACTCACAGGGACCTCGGCCGTGTCCCTGTGCAGGGACAGGACAGGGCTCCCAGGGACCTCGGCCGTGCCCATCTGCAGGGAGGGGCAGAGCAGGGCCCAGGCTCTGCTCCCAGGGCCCAGCCATGGCGCAGGAGGGATGGGCAGGAGCTGATCCCACCTGGACATGGGGCAGAGCTTCTTTCCTCTGTGCCCAGAGCGGGTGTGGAGCTCCCTCAGGAGACGTCCCCGAGCTGCCTGGGCACCATCCTGTGCCCTGTGCTCTGGGATGGCCCTGCTGGAGCCTGGGGGTGGGACTGGATGATTAAAATCATTTTAAGGAGAGGAAAAGGCTAAAACTAAAATAAAGAATGTTCTCCAAATCCCATCCAAGCTGGCCTTGAGCACTTCCAGAGCTGGGGCAGCCACAGCTTCTCTGGGAAACACCTCCCTTTGTCCCTGCCCCAAGGCCGGGCTGAGCAGGACCTTTGCCAGGCAGTGGCCATGGATAAACCCTGACCTCGAGGGCCCAGGACCCGTTGGTCTTGGTCATCTGATCCAGCTGCTTTCCCAAGGATCTCCACAGCCAGGTTTCCTCTTGTGCTTCAAGCTTTGCACTTTGTTTCCTCCCAAGGAATTGTGGCAGGATTCTTGCATGCAGCTTTAATAAGATGTGTTCCTGCCAACACCTCCTGATGAATGAAAGCCATTAAAAATTGAAATTACTGTAATCAAGTAATGTGATATTGTAATGTTAAACTTGTAATTAGGCCCCTGCATGTTGCTTTCTCCAGTTCTTTTTTTAAAAATTTCTTAATTCTTCCTTTGTGTTCACTTTGTTCAGCCCAGCCTCTTAATACAAGGTTTAGTATCCCTTTTTTTCCCTTTATTTTTGAGCCAGCATCTCATAAAAATTCATTTATCATGTCATCATTTGTTGCATTTAAATAATTTGTGTCAGCTTAGAGGCTGGGGGTCTGTTTGTGAGTAGAAGGAATCAGAGGTAAAAAGTCTTTGATAGTCCCAACGTTGTTCTGTTGGGACTGGACTTGGATTTTAGTCAGAAAGTGCTTTGGTACTCACAGCTGTGGGGCTGTATCCAAGGGTTTCTTGTTTCCCAACAAGTGCAGTGGCTGAAAATGCTCTTTCCCTGTCACATCTCGTGCTGGTGCTCCTGATCTGGCAGCATCTGCTTTAACTGAGTGTGTCACTGGCTAATTAAACACCCTGCAACAGCTCCCACAATCGGGGAGGGAGCAAAGGCTCAGAAAGAATCAGGCAGAACAGACTTTGTAGGGTTTTCAAATATAAATAATTAAGAGCATAGAGATGAGTATGGCTTCCAAGTAAGGAAAAAGGGGAAAAAAAACCCCTTGCACATCTCCATTGAAGCCAAACCCAGATGTTTTTCTCCCTTATTAAAATATGGACTAAAAATACCACAACTTTACAGTTCTTGAATTGTTGGAAATGGTTTGCAGATGAAGTCATCAGGCTCTTCTTGTTGTTATCCATCTATCCCTGTGCTTTCTGGGAACTCTCTCAGGGTATTCTGGACTCCAGAGATGACCTGGAGAAGGGAACAAATCAAAGATTTGTTTTGTTTCCCCTTGGTGTAAGTGCTGATTTTTCAATCCACAGATGAGCTGGAATTTGCTCTAATTAAGTTGAGCCCTGTGACAGCACACTCCTGGAAAAGGGATACACAGGAGTGAGGAGAGGGAGAGGAAAATGGGGAAAAAAAAGACTCAAAATGCAGATTCTCCCTGGAAGAGGAGAAATAGGGATTGTTTCCTTTGCTTTATTGTTTTCAGAGGAGTTTGCTGGTGACTGCAGCAGTGTAAAGGGAGAGGTTTTCAGGCAGCTTTGGAGGGACCCTGTTTCCATACAGATTTTCCTGAAGGGCTCTTGGCAAACGTGTTTCTGTTGATTTTTTTGTTGCAGGTCAGCCATCAGCTGGGCAGTGTGATGGATCTGTTCAGCACCAGCCTCTCCCTGGCGGGTCTGCAGCCTCCCAGTGACAGACAGATTGATGGCATCGACCTTTTACCTGTCATCCTGCAGGGCAAGCTAATTGACAGGTCAGTGATTATCCCAGAGCTGCCAGCCCTGCTCTTGGCTGAAGGGATGCCAAATTCAGGGCTGCTTTTTTTAACACCAGCTCACAAGTATTTAATGTGAACTGAATGCATGCAGCAGCAGAGCTTCCCACTGCAGCCCTGCTCTGCTGGAACAAGCTGAGCTGGGAATTCCTGACATGTGGCATGTTGCCATACAGCAGAGTCTGGGGACAGATGAAAATGTCACAGGGTTAGCAGGGATCCCTGGAACAACATATGGCAGGAGGGGAGATAAAAGCCTGGGAACTGGAGCCTGGCTGGGGGACAATCCATTATTTATCATGCAAAAGCTGCCCAGAGTGTGCTTGGTCCTTGTCCTGCTGCAGAGGACCTGGAAACACCAGGAAAATCCTCTTCCCAAGGTCCTGGATCTGGGAGTGCCTCTGCAGGGATAGATTTGGGGGAAAGAGCTGGAATCTTTATGTACTGTCAGCTCTTGGGCACAGGCACCAAGATGTGACAGCAAATCCTGCCAACAAATTTTTATTGGAAGTGTCAGAGGTCAGGAGAGGTCTTGGAGTTGGGATTTTGGTGAGGAATTTGGCAGCCTGGGAAATATGAC
This sequence comes from Promerops cafer, assembly GCA_013398275.1. Lineage (NCBI taxonomy): Eukaryota > Metazoa > Chordata > Aves > Passeriformes > Nectariniidae > Promerops > Promerops cafer. The sequence goes on along the minus strand of VZSE01010010.1, from coordinate 30,758 downwards.
TACAGTCATGTTCTTTGGGAGACAGCAAGGAAACTTATGCATGGAAAACATCTTTTCCTTGTTGGATGAGAGCCTTTGTGCTGTGAAATTCCTTTAGTGCCTGTTAAGCAAGGAGCACACCTGAGTGTTACCTGACAGGAGCCCTGCAGGTTCCTCAAACACAGCCTGGCCCATCTTCTGGAAGTCTGGAAAGTTTCTTTGTTGTTTTAAAAGGGAATTTCAGTGCAGTCACCAACCCCTTGCTTGTGTTACAATAACAGTCACTCAAAGCACATTGTGGCTTTTTTCCTTCTTTTTTTTTCCTTCCTTTTTTTTCCCCCCTAGACATGACCAGGACAAAGTTTTCACAGCCCCCCAAAAACTTTCCAGGAGATGCAGTTGTTGTGTTCTTTTAAACTTGAAAAGGAAAAAGTGAATGGGGGGAAAAAGAAATAAATTATATTAGAATATTGAGTACAAGCTGGAATCCTCCTTTGAAATAGAACATGTATTTTTTTAAAAGGAAAAACCTAAAACCTTCAGTCAGGGGGGCACATAATAACTGATCAAATATTGGCTGCTGATGGCAAGGAAAAGAAGACTGGAGTGCTGTGTGGAATATTTTTGGGGGGTTTTGTTGATGGCACTGGTTTAGATCAGGTGCTGCACACTGGCAGGTCTCTCTTGCTGCCTTTATTTCACTTCCAGGTGCGTTAAGGATGCAGGAATTGGCTTTTCTGGGAGCAGCTTCCCCTTCTCCCTGGGGACCAAGTTGTTTCCCCTTTGTTCCTGGGGACCAAGTTGTTTCCCCTTTGTTCCTGGTGGCAGCTCTTGGTGACAAAGGAGGGAGGCTCATTGTTATTGTGAGGCTAAAAGAGCTCTGAGGCCACTCCTGTCATTCAGACAGGGGTATTTAAATTTCACCTTGCATTTAGGGACAGGTTTTTCCAGGTGGCATCACCAGAGTGAGTCGTTTTTGAGAGAAGGGAAGACAAAGGTTCCCCGATGGTGACAAACACCTCCACCCTCGTGTCCTGTCAGCAGCCCAAAAGAGCTGGAGAGAGGAGCTGCACCAACAAATCCCCTCTCCTGCAGATAATCCCTTCCAGTAAAATTTTGTGCTGCTCCCTCAAAAAAACCAGGAGTGTTTTGTTGGGAAAACCAACAGCAGCATTGCTGGGATGCCCAGGGAACAGCACAGATGCAGCGAGTGAGATGCATTTCCTGGATGAATTATTAATTAAGGAAACCTCTGGGAACAAATGCAGCTTTAGCAGCGTGTTTACATGCTGCAAAGTGAGCTTTGGGGGGGGGGAAATGGAGAGGAATTAAAAACCCAGCATGTCAGGCTGCCAGGTTTTCCCATGTGGAGTTTCTCAGAGATGTCACACAGGAGGCGCTGGCATCTGGTGTCCTCCCGGCCGCCCTGCCCGCGTGGCACTGCCAGCTCGGTGGCAGAGCTGTGCAGCTGGGGAGAGGAGCCTGAGCATCCCAGAGCCTGTGAATCCCACTTTTCCCTCCCAGCCAGGCACTTGAGAGCCGTTTGACATTGGAATCCCAGGGGCTCAGGGTTCAAGGATTAACAATCACTGGCAGCCAAGCTGGATAATGTTTCATTCTTGCACCGTGTGAGCTCTCAACTTGATGAACACTTTAAGAAATGTTAATTGAAAACCTTGCAGAGGAGACTATTAGGAGGCAGCCTGTTCCTGCCTGATATCCACATGGGAAGTGGGATGCCATTAAGGGGTTTGTGGCCCTTATCAGGAGGCTGGGCCCGGGCTGTTGGTGTGTCTCATGCAGCTCTGCTCTCCTTCCAGGCCCATCTTCTATTATCGTGGCAACGAGCTGATGGCAGTGAGAGCTGGGCTTTACAAAGCTCACTACTGGACCTGGAGCAACTCCTGGGAGGAGCATGGCAAGGTAATGGCACAGGGGCCTGGCCTGGAGTCACTGGGATCCTGGGGACAGACACCCCTTAAACTGGGGGGTGTCACCATGCTTCAGTCTCCTCAGAGCTACCTGAGCTGCTGTGCAGGTTTCTGTTGCATATCAGGAATATTTCTGCCCCAAAAGGGCTGTCCCAGCCCTGGCACAGCTGCCCAGGGAGGTGGTGGAGTCCCAATCCCCCTGTTTAACAGCATGTGGCACTTGGGGATATGGGTCAGTGTGCTGGGGGAACAATTAGATTCAATCATAAAGGATATTCCAACCTAAATAATTCTATGATCCTAAAAAAAATCTGAGGGGACTGGACCCCCCCTCTCCTGAAATCAGGGACAAAGAGGAAAATGAGCAAATTCCAAGTTGTTCTGAGGGATGCTGCCTTTAATCAGCACTCAATCCCCCTAATATGAAACCTTCCCTGCTGAATTCTGAGCTTGTAGATGTTCACCTGGCTGGACTCCCTGATCCTCATGGGTGCCTTCCAGCTTGGGATATCCCATGATTCTGGGAAGGTCTGGAGCCTGATGCCACACTGACCATGAGTCTCACAATTCCTGGCACAAAACACCTATTTTCAACTATTAAAATGGAACTGGGATGACTTTGTTGGGTTTGTGATGGTCTAAAAGGAAAGCTGTAGGAAAGGCACAGTGCAAAGAGCAGCAGTGAAATAAACGTGTTTAATCTGTTATCAGCACTTCCATGAGCCCACATCCCACTATGAACAACATTTTATTTATTTTATTTATTTCCTGGCTGATCTCCTCACAGTTAGGTGTTAAGCACTATTATTTCCTTTTCTTTTTGTGTCTTTCTTGGCTCTAAACTCTGGGGCATTTGCTGAGTGGCAGCTTCACACGTGTGCCTTGCTGCAGATCCCTTCAGACAGGAACCCAGAGCATTCAGGCCCAGCTCTCAGCAATCCTGACAGCAGCCTGGGCTTGGGGAGGGATTGTTTGCATGATTTATTTTTTTTTAATGTTTTTTGGGGGTTTTTTTTTGAACTTATGGAAGGTCCTCAAGGCACCACAGGTGCAGAACTAAGTGCTGGTGACATTTGTGGATATAAAAGTGCAGGGATTCTTTCACTGGGATGTCCTGGGGGTAGAAGGAGGTGTCAGCTCCAAGGGAGTCATTTCCATTCAGGGCTGTAAATGTGTGTGTTTGTCTTTTTTCAGACTGCAGTGCTTCAGGAGTCAAAGCTTGTTTTACAGGGAGCAGGCAGCAAAGGAAAGTTGGCTCTAGAAATGTTTTTTATGCTCTGTCTCAGTGCTAATTCCACACAGATAAAATGAGATCATTTATTTGTCTTGTGTGTGAGTAAAAGCTGTTTATCACCCGTGGAGGGTTTTCCCTGGGTGGGAGGAACTGGGAGCTCCTCTCTGTGTGTTTGGGTGTAGGGGTGGCCTCCTGCTCTTCCCGAGAGTGTGGCAAATTCCCACAGGAATTCTTGCTCTCCGAGGTGATAAAAGCACATACCCACACTTCCAGTTGGGAAATAAATAACCCCCTGAATGGAACTCAACTCATTCCTACATGTCTGAGTGTGGAACAGTGATAATGGGGACCAGCTACTCCTTCCAGAGGCTCTCCCACTGTGAGCAGTGGCAGTGCTGCAATTAAGGAATATTTATTTCTTTCCAAGTCTTTGTTTAACTGCTGTCTGATAAAAGTCAGCAATTATCCTGTACATCAGAGAGACGATTACAAATCCACTCTCTTTCCTGCAGCTTGGATCACATGAGCTTGATGGGGGGAAAATTGGAGCACATTAGTGGCCAGAGCAGCCATTAACAACATGCAGAGGAAGCTGAGGCTGAGATTTGTTCCAATTCTCCTCATGTCCTCGAGCCATTAATTACAAACCTCACAGGTTTAAAAATAGAAATAAATCAGAATGCAGAGCAGTTCCACAGCTCCCAGCCCTGCTGGAGGAGTTTCTAAGCTCACCTTGTAACACAGTTCCCTCTTTCAGTGACTGGGCTTCCCAGCTGTGTTGATATTGGACTCTGGAATCAAAAAGGCCACTTTCTTTGCTAATTCCATTTGAAAAACAACTGTAAATCCATGCACATCTGTGGCATTTGGAATTCTGACTGTTGGCCTGTTTGTTCAATAAGGTTGATTTGCCATCCCAGTAGAACTCCAGCTAATGAGGATTTGTTAATTGTGTGATCTTCAGAGGTCTTTTCTCATTGTGAATCCAGTGAGACTTCCAGATATGAAACTCTCTGTGTGAAGGTCCCCACTCAGACCTGGAATATGTGGGTTTCCTGTCATCCTTTGGAAAGAGAGCTGAAGTTGGCCAGATGTGGCAAAACAGCTGCTTGCACATTTTGAAGAGGTTTGTTTTATGGGTAGGTGAATATTTCATGATTTTGACAGACAGGGTTTAGCCAGCCCTCCTTTCACTTTCAGAATTCCCTTGGCAATTGACTGTGTGGAAAATCACTGATACAGAAAACTTGTCCTGGGTTTAATCCACATTTCTGTTCGACTTTCAGATGAGATTATCCCATTAAAGCAGGCAGAACCCCATTTTCATGCTGATACTGGAAAATGGGGAGCTGGTGCCTGTCCTGGGTCTGTTTGGGATGACCAGGATGGTGAGGGAGGATGTGGCCCCTCACCTGGAAAGCTGTGTTTGACTGGGCTGTGAGTTGGTTCAGTAAAAAAGGATGTACACACTAATAAAAACATACCAGGGAGACACAGCCTGCAGAAGGCACAGCCTAGCAAAGCAGAACAGGGCTCTGAAGGCTCCTCTCCATCTGGCACTCAGAATATTTACTCTGGAAACATCCCATGCAGGCAGCACACAGGTTTGCTGTCATCCTCCAGTCCCATGGCAGCAACGTGCCCTTGCTGGTCTGCATCCTCTGCCTTATGGCCTGGGATTAGGACTTGTCATCTGGCACACAGATGAATTGTGCTGTTCTGTTCTTCCCAGGTTTTGTTTGTTTGTTTTTTAACCCCTGAGCAATGTTTTTTCCTAGTCTGACTCCTGTCAGGAAGTCTTGTAGTCTCTCTCAGTGCTGGAGGATACCTTGATGCTGCCTTTTCTGCTGGATTAACTGGATTTCTTGATTCTTGAGGGGGTGGTCTCTTGAAAGCATAAAGGGAAGGCTCACTCCACAGAATCAAGTGGGAGTAAGCATTTTGTGGGACGTTTTCCCTGAGGATTGCACAGGATGCTTATTTGGAGCTGTTTACCTGCCTTCCATCTATATAGGTGGCTCATGTTTACATAATTTGACATCTCTGACATTCAAGAGGTGATAAATGGGACAGAGAGAGATGAAAGGAAGCCTGACATGAAAAATGTGTTTGTATTTTTAAACAGTTTGATAGAGGCAGAAAAATCTCCCTCCTGCACACGGGCTGAGTCCCTGGTGCTCCAGGACTGGTGGGTAGAAAGCTTTTCCACTGTTGTTCACCTTTTTTTTCTTGCAGCAAAATTCAGCAGTGATAAAAACAGCCACGTGTGCAGGAGCAAAGGGAGAACTGAGGATAAACCTGGGGAGATCCCTCTTGGACAGTGAAAACACACAGGACTTTTATTGGCAGTCACCTGGAAAATGCTGGGGTTTTTTGAAAGTAGGGGTCTGAAAGGGTAAAAAATGGGTGTTTTCTGTAAATTTACCAGAGTAGGCAGCAAGTCCTCGGGAATTTCCTAATTTAGGGCTGCGTGGAGGAGGCAGGAATGGGAGGTAGCAGGAGAAAGGAAATTTCCTTTTCTCTGCCTGCCACCGAAAGTATCCGGCACAGAACAGCCCTTGCACCTCCCAAGAGCACGGATGCAAGAAGGGGGAAAAAACAATGAAGGAAAAAACGTGGAAAACGCCCTTTGGTTGTGGGAGAGGGGCTGATAACATCAACCTTTGTGCTGTCAGCTTGTTCGGAGCCTTCCCTGGGATTCCTCCAGTGACTTTAAAGGCTGCGTGCAGGCGCCTGCCAGCAGCCGCTATTGTTTTAATGCGAAATGCCAAAGGGGTTATTCCAGTCAGGCTCTGCCATTGCCCTTCTCCTCCACGTGAAGGGATCGATAAAGCCTTTTCTTCGCCGGGGATGTGAAGTCAAGTAGAACCTCACAAATAATGACATTTGATTGTGGTGCTCTGAGCATATGAACCAGGCATCGATCGGAGCTCGCTGCGCTGCCCATCCCCGGGGGCTGCCCATCTCCGGGGGCTCTTCCAGCCTCTTAGCACATTAGAAGCAATTTTGGGAGCACAGGGTTGAGGCTTGGCACCCACACTTGGAGCTGACTGCTCATCCCAAGGAGGATTTCACCGGGAATGGCCGGGAGGGCAAGGACAGCGTTTACCTGTGCTGTGGCAAACAGCAAGAAGCCACATTCCAGGCTTTAATTGGCAGCTGCGCTTTTGTCCTTGCGGTATTCACCTGCTTTTGGTGCCCTGGGTGGAGCGAGGAGACCGGAGCAGGAGGCAGAGCTGGGCTGGGGTGGCTCCTGCCAGCCGGAGTGGCTGGGCTGGAGCCAGGCTGAGGAATTGCCAGAGGGCTCCCGTTAACACAAGTGGTGATTCCATCTCTTGGCAGGGAGCCCAAACTGGCAACCGGCTGTGTTTGTCTCATGTCTATATTGACACAGCATCTGTGGGCCATTTGCTCTGGAAATTAAAGCTGTGCAGCCAAAGGCTGCTGCATCCCAGGGATGGAAAAACACTCCGGGCTGTGTGGCTGCTCAGAAGGACGGGATGGTGATCGCTGGAAGGCTCACCTGGTGGGCAGGGAATGTTATGTTTTAATCAGGATAGAAAGAAAGGATTGTTGGAATCTGTCCTGCAGCAAGCAGGTCCCTGTGGTGGTGCAAAACGCTGCAAGAGCTGGGCAGGGGCTGAGCTGCTCTCGATGCTCTGTATGGGCTCCCTTACAGGGCAGGAGATGCTCCAGACAGGAGCTTCTGGTTTGGCTTTCAGGCTTTTGTGACAGAGGAGAAAAGCTCCAGGAGTTTGCTGAAACACAGGGAGTGACCTTTGTGCTGTGTTTGATCAGTGAGCCCTGCAAATCCCAGAATCCTGGAGGCTGGAGAAGCCCTCCAGGATCATGGAGTCCCACCTGTGGGCAGTCCCCAGGTGTGAGCACTGAGCCACATCCAGTCCTTCCCTGAGCAGTCCAGGATGGGGGCTCCATCCTTCTCCTTGGACAGGGAGCAGGGACAAAAAGTAGGAATGTGCTTCAATTATTGATCCCTGCACATTGCTACAAACAGCCTGACAATAAACAGCTGTCAGGGATAACAGGAGAGTGGATTTGGGTGGTGTTACCCTCGTGGGTGGGACAGGCTTAGGCAGCTCTTGGCTCTTCTCCAGCTCCAGACATTGCCAAACCTACCTATACAAAATAAATAATATTGAATTTTATATATTTATATCTATTTTTTACTCATTTGTTGATGAATAGATAGAAAATATTTGAAGCTCTCTCTGCAGGTTGAATGTTGACTCACAGAGTACATAAAAATAGCAATATTCCATTTTATTTGCAGGGATAAAGTTGGTATGCCTTAGAAATGTCCTAAAATGGTATTCTTGGGATTTTATTTACTTACCTATTTATTTATTTGACTTTTCTGCACTAGACTGCTTTTCAAGAGGGCACTGAGTGCTTAAATTAGAATGACAGGTAGCTCTGGGCTGGTGGCATCAGGCAAATTGTCCCAGCACTTTCTTTCCTGGGACTCTTTGGGATTGTGTTTTGGAGTCTGGGCTACAAGGATTTCCCAGGAAACACAAGATAAAATGGAAACAGAGCAAAGTCTAAACAAACACCCGAGAGACGAAAATCTTCCACACTGAAGCATTTGCAGCCGAGGAGCATTGTACCAATTAGCAGGCTCTTAATTAAATTGCTTGTTTGATTTGCATCCAAATTATAATTTGGATGTTATGGAGGCTTTGATACCTTTTCATTAACTGGTCCTTTTGTGAGGAAAAAAACCCACAAAAATCTCTTTTCCCTTCGTGTTTCAGAGGCCTGTGGCATCACAGGGTGGGAAGGTCAATCAGTTTTGTATCCATTTAAAGTCCATTATTGGTAGGGCCACTCCAACCTATCAAGCAACTCCCTTATTTTTCCAGTCAGTGATTCAGGAATCTATAGCCCTGTGCAGATAAATGGGATTTCATGGGCTTCTAAACTTCTTGCTTTATTGAAAAGCAGAATATTAACTGCTCCACTGACCAGCTGTCCATTAAAAGCACGGGATATTTTTAGAAAATTGTTTGCCAATCAAATCCTACCAACATCTGTAGAGAGCCTTTTCAGTTTTATAAGCAAATGCTACAGCTGCTTTCCCACTTCCATTGAAACATTCCCATTTACCTGCTCTCCATGTCTCTGTCCGTGTCTCGGGGCAGTTTGGGATTGTGAGGAGCAGCATGGGAGCTGGAATTGTAAAACCCAGCTTTAACAAGTCCATTTGGGGCCAGGCCTTGCTGGGCTGGGCTGGGCTGGGGGGCCCTGCTTTATTGCCTGCCCAGGGAAATGAGTGCTTTTGCATTTTTGGCTTTTGCCAGGGTTTAAATGGGCTCTGGTGGCCCTGGAGGCCTCAGGCCAGGGATTAGGGAGCTCCCAGCTGGTAAATCAGGAGCTGGCAGGGCTGGGGGCAGATGGAGCTGGCAGGGCTGGGGGCAGATGGAGCTGGCAGCTCTGGTGCCTGGCAGGCACTTAACCCCTTGCTGCTCCCAGCTGCTTCCCCAGGAGAGTCCCAGCAGCTGTGCCCTTCAAATGCACTGCTGCTGCAGGGACAGTGCCACCCTGTGCCCCCACAGACAGGAACCTGGGAGTGTCTCCACTTCCTGCAGTACTCCCATCCCCACTGTCATGCCCAGGTGAGTCCCTCAGTACCAGCTTGCTGTGAATCAAATTGAAAACACACCAGTTTTTATAAAATCAACCAGATTAGCTTCATTCCTCAAAGAAACTGACCCTTCAGGTGCTGGCAGGGGAGTTTTCAGGTGCCTGCTGCCTCTCAGGGTGTCTGGATGTCTCTCCTGGGGTTTTGGTTTTGATCAGAAGTGCCAAGCAATCCCATCTTCCTGGGGCCTTCCACAGCCATAAAAGCCAGCCAGAAAATTCTTTCCACGTGCAGAATTTTTATGATTAAATGCTTCCACCTCTTTGTCTTTTGTTCTGCCATTTCATTTTAATGAATATTTTATTTGAATTATATTTTTATAAGACAAGAATGCACAGCCTTGCTTCAGCTCTTATGTCAGTGCAACACCACTTTGTCACCTTATTTTACCCCACCAGCTCAGGATGTGTTTTGGAGACTGAAGTGGACTCTTGGTTTAAAATAATCCTGAGGTTTGTGGGTGTTTTGCTGGAGAAAGTGGCATCAACTCAAGTTTTGCTGCCTGCCCTGCATCACCTCTGATGACCTGTCTCCTTTTTCCTGCAGGGCATTGATTTCTGTCCTGGCCAGAGTGTGGCTGGAGTGACAACACACACCCAGGAGGAGCACACTTTCCTGCCCCTGCTCTTCCACCTGGGCAGGGACCCTGGTGAGAAGTACCCCTTAAGGTGAGCCACTTCATGGGGTTTCATGAAAATTCAACAGTGTCAGTGTTCAAAATGTATTTGCTTTGGTAGCTGGTTCTTGAAATCTGCTTCAAAACTGTTCCAGAAAGCCATGCTGGGAAATAATGGCTTTCCTGCTGGCTTTTTGTCAGGAGAAGGAAAGGAGCAGACCTTGTTTCTAGGTGGCCAGGTGAGATGGGTGTGCACATGGTCACATCAGCCTGGTTGTTCCTGTTCTGTGTCCTGCAGCCCCTCGGGGAGGAGGAAAACACCAATTTTTGGTCAGGACAGAGCTGAGTGCAGCACATTCAAACAGCTGCTGGGGAGCTGGGCCTTGGAGCTGGGAGTTTTGGGGCCAGGGAAGAAACAACCAGTGCTGTGAGGTGCTGGAATCTCTGGAGGGCAGCCTGGTAACCTTCCAGTCTCCTACCCCAGCTAAGGGAGCTTCTCCAGAGGGTCTTTAGCAAGGGGACTTTGTGCCCAATCCTGCTCCTTCCTCGGGCTCTCCTGGCTGTCTGAATGCATTTTCCTCTAAGCCTGCTATTGTAATATTTATCTCTGGCACACACCATGCCCTGAGAGATTCCCTCAAGGATTTATGCAGCCAGCAGAGCCCACAAAGAACCCTGCCACCTCCAAAAACGCCCCCAAGGTGTCCCCACCTCCCTCCCTCCCTCCCTGCAGCAAATCCAGGGACACGCGGCCTCGTCCCTCACCAGTGGCTGTGGCAGGGAGGGCGTGGAAATGAATCAAGAAGGACCAAGAGCTGCTGGGACTGCCTGCCCAGAGCTGGGTTTGTGCAGCAGCCTGCAGAGGCAGAGACGTTTCCTGAGCTGACAGGGCTGCAATTACTCAACTGGTTTGAATAATTGAGTGGACACACTCACCCCATTCCTTCCAGAGGAGCTGAGCCTGTGCTGTCCACTGAGTGTTTTCACTGGAGAGAGGAAGGGAGGGAAAATATTTCCATTCTCTCTCGCTTAACAGAGCACTTCAGAGGTGCATCAGCAGTGGGTAAAGCTCTTGGGGAGCTCTGCTCCCACTGCATTCCAGCACTAATGAACAAAGCACAGCTGCAGCCCCAGGGCTGTAAATAGAGCTCAGTGAAACTAAACCGGGCTGGATTGCAGGTGACACGTGGGCAGCTTAACAACTGCTTTATTTCCCAAGGGCCTGGAGTGCCAGGACCCAGGGAATGGCTTCCCACTGCCACAGGGCAGGGATGGATGGGATACTGGGGGGAAACTCCTCCCTCTGAGGGTGGGCAGGCCCTGGCACAGGTGCCCAGAGCAGCTGTGGCTGCCCCTGCATCCCTGTGAGTGCCCAAGGCCAGGCTGGACAGGGCTTGGAGAACCCTGGGATAGGGGAAGGTGTCCCTGCCATGGCAGGGGGTGGGGCTGGATGGGCTTTAAGGTCCCTTCAAACCCAACCATTCCAGGATTCTGTGATTCTGTTTTAGGAAATGAGTGTATAGAAATAATCTCTTCTTCCAAAAATCAAAAGAATGGGTAGCAGTAACTGAACTGTAGCTTGCCTGCTGTGTGTGTCACCTTTGTCACCTGCTCCAGGTGACCCTGCCTTGCCAGGGGATTGCACTGGATGATCTCTAGGTCTCTCAACCCTAAATACTCTGTGATTTTGGCATTCTGTGATACTGTTTGTGTTTCCTCTGGATTCAAGGCAGAGGAGCTCTTCCCTCAGAGGTGTTTGCAGCACCTGCTTCCCTGTGATTCTGCTGTTCCTTCCCACCTCCGTGGAGTGAGCATTGAAATAAATTCCAGGGTTCCAACTGCAATCATTTCTCATATGGTTGCATTGATTTTTTGGATATTCACAAGCTGTTGCTTTGATTGAATTTTATGGCAGGATTATGACCCGATTATGGAGAGCTGGGCTGGAGTTTATTATGCAGCCCCTAATAGAAACCCTCATTTTAGCAAACCACTCTCCCTTTCTCCAGCACATTCTGCTGCTATTGTCTCCTCTCTGGTCACAATGGAAAACTCATGGGAAGTGGGTCTCCTCTATCGAATGTGGTAATTAAATTATCCTCATTTGTGGAGCTGTTCCTGGTGTGTATTTTTATTTAGCTTAATTATCCCCCTTGGCAGGGAGCCTGCTGGGAGTCCCGACACTAATGTTTCTCCAAAGGGAATCCAGCATCCTGCTCCCAGCCTGCATCTGTCTGTCCCTACGTGCTGGCTCTGCTCTCCCTGCCTGCTTTTGCTCACTTTTTATCACATTTATTCCTTAGTTAGTGCAGCCTTTTCTTCTCCCTTGAAATGATTTTAATAATCTGTCATCTCTCTTGATTTACATGAGTTTGGAGTGGGGTCACGTGCAAAGCCACCAGCAGTGGGTGTCACTGCTGCTCAGGAGGGGCTGGCATCACCTGCACCTCCAGAGGGATTTGCTGCTTCTGTGTTTGGGATCTCAGAGCCAGGGAATCCCAGGAATCAGCAGCTCAGTCACCTGCAGCAACACCCCTGACTTGCAGGGGGGTGGCACTGCACGTGCAGGACACAGAGACAGTTCTTCAAGGCTGCAGCTTTATAGATTCAGGGAATATCTAAGATTGCACCCCTAGGACCATCAAGTGCTGTTAACCTGGCCCTGCCAAGCCCACCACTATTTGGGGCATCTCATGGGGGTTGGAAGAAGATGAGTTTTAAGGTCTCTTCCCACCCAAAGCATTCCATGATTGTTATTATATATTAGGAAGATGAGTGGACAGAAATGACCTATTTTTCCAAAAATCAAACAAAGCTTTTCAGTCTTTGTTGAAGTGGCTGCTAAAGGGATCCCTGAAGATGCAAGTCCTGCAAGTCCCAGAGGCAGCAGGTAACATGCTCACCTCCTGGGATTCTTGGTGAGGCAGGACAAGTCCTTCCTCTTCCTCACAGTGTTCACTGCATTTCCTGGAGCCTGCCTGCAAGCAGTCCCAGCAAAAGGAGCTCCCACAGGAGCACTTTCCATGCAGTGAGGAACTGCTCAGGCAGTTCCAGGCAGGTCCTGGCAGCGTGCTGGGGACACGTCTGGCAGTGCTGAGCACCCTGCCCGTGTGCTCCCTCCTGGTGCTGCATCCCTGCCCTCAGCTGCTCGGGGAGCAGCCCCTCCCAGCACGGCTGGGGCTTCTCCTCCTGCTGCTGCCCCTCTGGATTTGGCTGGACCCCCCCTGCCCCCCATCTTCTGCCAAGGGACACAGTTGTGTTTGCTCCTGGAAACTGTGCAGTCCTGGAATGGTTTGGAGGGACCCAAAGGCCCATCCAGTGCCACCCCTGCCATGGCAGGGACACCTCCCACTGTCCCAGGCTGCTCCAAGCCCTGCCCAGCCTGGCCTTGGGCACTGCCAGGGATCCAGGGGCAGCCCCAGCTGCTCTGGCACTTGTGCCAGGGCCTGCCCACCCTGCCAGGGAACAATTCCTAATTCCCAATATCCCATCCAGCCCTGCCCTCTGGCAGTGGGAGCCATTCCCTGGGTCCTGTCCCTCCAGCCCTTGTCCCCAGTCCCTCTCCAGCTCTCCTGGAGCCCCTTTAGATCCTTGTGTAGGAGTTACCTCATCCTTGGTGGTGAGAAGTGAACCCTTTGTGCCTTTTTGTCATCAGTGCAGGCTGGGGGACAGAAAATCTCTCTTTTTTACAGCTCTCAGCTTTAAACTGTAACTAAGAATGTGTGCTGGGCAGCACAGAAAGCAGAAGCATTTCCCTGAGTCCCAGCAGGGCTTTGTTTCCTCCCTGGATGCAATAACTGCCCTTGTTACCAAATTTATCCAAATGCAGAACTAAAAGATCTGATAGGTTTTTACCCTGGCCAGATTCTGTTATCTTTGGGCTGTGGTGTGTGTGCTAAGTACCACAGAGGGAACTCGTTTCTCCAATGTGACAAATTCAGTAAAATTATCTGTTGGTACCATCTTCACAAGCAGTTGTCAGTTTTATTATCTGAGTCAGATTATTGTTTATACAGACATTTAGTAAAATACTGCATTTTCAGTCAAGAAGAACACAAATAATGATTTGTATATATATTTTTATATATATATGTATCTCTAAAAAGCAAAGCTGGCACAGCTGAAAATACAGTTAGTAAAGTACCTAATGCAGCCTGAAGTAGAAAAGGTGTTTTGAAGACAAAGAATTTATAACAGAAGTCTCTGAAATGCTGCCAGTTTGAGCCAGAGGTGCAAAGCTTAATAACAAGTGAGGACAGGGTAAGTGCAGCCTGCTCACACCTTGTTGTTACTCCAGGTTTGTAGCAGCTTCTGCTCTGAGCAATGAGTTTATTGAATTATGAACATCAAAATTCCTGTGTTTTACTTAGGGCAATGGATTTTACTATTATGGAAGAAAATGGAAGTGATAAGGCTTGGTTGATGAACATAATGATTTTAGAACACATTAATTAAGGAGAGAGCTCACAAGTGCCTATTTCGAGCAGATGGAAAATTCAGGAAATCATCAGAGAGGTAATTGCAGTGGTTATGGAGCCAGAAAAAAAGGGAAGGAGCTCCTGAAGGGAAGCTAAAGGGGAAAGGATCTGATGGAAAAGTTGCCAGTCTCACCTTAGTGCTCAGGGCACAAACCTGGCTGTGGGGGAGAGAGAGAAGGTGCAAACCAGGGGGGAAAATGTCAATAATGACAAAGAGCAAGGATTGTGCCCAGGGGAGATGCTGACTCCTCCTCTTGGAAGAGAGGGAAATGGTACCAGCTGCACTGCAGGGGTGAATTAGCAGCTGCCACAGGAGAGGTGACACTGAAAGATTGGAAATTGTGGCTAAGGAGCCTCAGAGGTGGCAATAAAAGCCATGGAGCACCAACCACACCAGAGCTGGATGCAGCAAGGTGGGAAGAAGCAGGTGAGACTGGTACAGAGCCAGCTCAGAGGAAAGAGGGGAAAATAAAATCCACCTGTGGAGGAGAATCATCAGCCTGGAGACTGGGGATGGCCACAAACACATCTGGGCCCATGGATGCCCTTTCCCAGTCTCTGGGACCAACCTGGAACTCGTGCTTCATCAGCCCACAGCCCTCAGGTGTTCTGCCTGGAGTGATGCTGCATGAAAAGCAATGTTGGGAGAAAAAAGCTGCATGAACCAGCTGGAAAAAATGCAAAATGCAGTTTGACATGGACACCATCATCTTCATCATCTCCACAGACAGGTCCAGGCAGTGCTGCAGCCATGAGAAAGTGGCCTGAAGAACACAGTACATAAATTGTGATTCAGGAATACCACTGGAAATGGAACTTCAGGAATACCACTGGAAATGGAACTTGAGGAATTAGCACAGGAGCAGCCAGCAGGAGGATCAGTGGGTAGCTGTTATTTCCTGTCCCCTGTTCACACCCAGATGAAGGCTCTGCTACTCACTCTACCTTTATCCCCTTTGCCATTTCAGTGCTGGGGTTCCTGGCAGTGAAATCCAGCAGAAAGGCAGGATTCTGGGAGGGAAAACTGCCATGAAAATAGGTGAGCAGGTGGAGGATCAGCACCATCACATCTCCTTGCTGCAAGGAGTGTGCTGATCATCACAGCTTGGACTCTCCAATCTTGGAGGCCTTTTCCAACCTGAGTGATTCTGGAATTCCAAGGTTTCCCGTGGCTCAGTGGCCACACACCCCTCATGCCTCCAGGGATGCATCTGGGCCCCAAAATGCTGCTGGACCAGAGGTGACTTGGGGCAAGGGCCACCTTCACCCTTTGATTCCTCATTTGTTTTCCTTTGGCTCCTCTGAGTCTCTCCAGTAATTTCCAGCAGCAGAGCCCCAAACCTGTCTCTGCCTCCTGCATTGTGCAGACCTGAAATTGCAAATAAACTTGATAATAAAACAGAGGAACTGAGGAAGACTGAATAATAAGACAAGATCAAGACTTGGATACCACGGTGCTGCGAAGCCTCAAAGCACTGATAACAGATAAAATCAAATTATCAGAATCTGGGTGTATTTCACAATTAAAAATAATGGTTTTAATTAAAATAATTCCAGGGGAGAAGGAAGTAAAATATCATTAGCCATGTTTTATGCTCTTCCCATAACTTCATATCAATCTGAGAGCTGCTGTTCCTAGAATCATGGAATCTTGGAATGGTTTGGATTGGAAGGGGCCTTTAAAGCTCATCCCAAGGATGAGCTTTAAAGCTCATCCCAAGTGATGAGCTGTTTAAAGCTCATCACTTTTCACTAAACCAGGCTGCTCCAAGCCCTGTCCAACCTGGTGTAGAGCCCTTTGTCAGGTTTCTGTGAATGCCATTATGGGATTTTTTTGTAATACATCATTCCCATTTTGTTCCAGTCCTCTCAGTTACACCATCACTCCCAGGACAGGGTGTAAAACATCCTGAAATGCTGCTGAAAACGCTCCTGGGTTTGTTTGGGTGCTGATCTGTGTGAGGGTGCATTTAATGATGGCAGAGAACCATCCCGAAGGTGAGAGCCCAAGGACCTCGGGATTAAAGCAGAGTTTGAGCTCGGTGTGAGACAAGCCCTGCTCCCTGCAGAGCTGCCTTTGCCAGGAGGGCACGCTGGGGTTAAGCAGCAGAGCAGGTTCCAGGAGCAGATTGCCAAGGCACAATTACAGTAAATGAAGGAAGCACAGCCCACACCTGTGCCTGGGACCCCGCGCTCCAATCCAGCCCTGATTGCATCTCCAGGGGCTTCCCGGAGGTAAAGTGTCAATTAGTGTAATGACCCTGGACTTTGTCCACTCTGCTCCCTCCTTCTGAGCGTGGAATAATTTCATGGACGCTGGGGGATCTCTTTTAGCAAACTCCTCACAACACCACCTGCTCACCCTCTCATTCTTGCAGTGCTATTCCCAGCTCTCCTTCCCGGGATTGCTGAGCTGGAATAGGAAAAGCAGCTCGCCCCGGAGGCAGCCTCACAGCCAGTGCTGCCCAGACACCTGGACAGATAATTCCACCTCTTTTTGGGACAGGGAATGCAGCAAACCTGGCCTTGCAGCCCAGGCCTGCATAAGCATTCCAGGAAAGGATGGGACTCCAGGTAGGAGAGGTTCCCAGCTCCCCTAACAGCTCCAACTGATTACCATGAGGTAATTATCCCCATTTTACATGCAAATTCCAGGCACTCTTGCAGATTTTGTCTCAAAATGTACTTGCTTAGGGCTGGAGGCAGTTTTAACTCCTGTGCACTCAGTAATACTTCACAAATCCATGGATGTGGAATTTTGGGGGATGTTGTGGAGGCGCCCAGGAATATCTGAGGAAAAACTGAGCCATGGAGCCAAGGCAGGAAAACCAACCCCCATGGAATGGTGATGTCCACGGGGTTAAGAAGAGCAAAGCAACCTCCATGGAGCAGGGCTGGATGGGATTTTGGGAAGGAATTGTTCCCTGGGATGGTGCTGAGGCCCTGGCACAGGGTGCCCAGAGCAGCTGTGGCTGCCCCTGGATCCCTGTGAGTGCCCAAGGCCAGGCTGGACAGGGCTTGGAGCACCTGGGACAGTGGGAGGTGTCCCTGCCATGGCAGGGGTGGGATGAGATGAACTTTAAATCCCTTCCGACCCAAACCATTCCAGGACTGTCAGATTCCATGAAATTCAGGAGCTTCTCAGGATACTCTGGATTTCAGGGTGGTCCTTCAGCTCTCCCCACCTGGAGCCAGCCAGCTGGGTGTGAGAGCAGCAGCTCCAGCTCCTCGTCCCACGTTCCCTTCCTGCTCTCTATCAGCCCAGCCCAGCCCAGCCCCACCATCAGCCTCTCCCTGGCTGCCTGCCGAGCTGGGATATTTATAGGGTTTACTGGAAACGCTTGGCACATCGCTGGCCTTCCAAATGTGATTGTTTTGCAAAGAAGGAAATTAGCTGGAGTGTGGGGCTGCTGGCCAGCTCGGCCTGGGAGCAGAGGGAGCCCGAGGTCAGGACCCAGCTGCATTGTTTCTTTTATCTTCAGAAGGAATTTGCCGCTCTCTGGGGGGTTTTTTGGTGGTTTTTTTAAGTGACTCTTAACGTGATGGACAAAGAGAGATCATTATTAGGAATCCTGCTTTTTAGAAATACTTGAGATATTAGTGAAGTGCAGCCTGAGCCACTCCAGCAAATACCTGCTGGAGGGATCGGGTGGGTCAGGATCTGGTCATTTAGAACCACGTTTGGGACACGGCAGATGCGTCCCAGCTTGGAATAATCAAGCTGTAATGGAAGAATGTGGATGGGGCAGAACCTCGGAGTGTTGTGGAATGGGGGAGGTATTCTCGTCTTGGACAAGGCCCTTCTATTCTTCTCCTCTCTGTTTGCATAATTTTAGTTCATTTCCTTGGTGGTTGTGGAGTTTCACTGGCCCGGGGTTGTGTTTGAAACCCTTCCTGAGAGCACTCTTGTAAAACAAAATATTGACATTGCCTACAGCAAACGCCTCTGCCCGGGCAGGTGTTCCAGGAGAGCTCTTGGGGGATGAGTGTGGAGAGCTGCTGACCTCAGGAGGGACAGGCTGGAAGGGTTGCCTTGGGAAATTTCTGTCCTAAGCTGTCTGGGAAAGTGTTTGTCCTGTGTCTGGGAAGTCTTCCTTCATAATCACTGAAGGGACAGCCCGAGGACCCAGAAATGCCTTTTTATTTACTAAGACAATTCCCTTGGGAATCCACACGAGCTCCTAGCAGATCTGCACAAGGAGGAAACATTTGGGGTCCCTGGACCAGCAGTTTGGAAAGCTGAGCTGCTCTGAAGCCAGGTGATTTCTGGGGAGGACAAGCCACTGCCATCCTCGTTGCCCTAAGCACCTGCACCTGCCAGCCTGGGTTTCATTCCTCACAGACCCGTGGGCAGCTGAGAGGATGTTCCCACATCTCCTTCCCCCTGTGGCCCAGGGAAGGTGTTGTGGCCCAGCCTGGTGGTGTGGACAGCAAAGTGAAGGCCCAGCAGTAACCCCTGTGCTTTTCCCCTTGCAGTTTTGCCAGTGAGGAATACCAGCAGGCCGTGGAGCACATCTCGGGGCTGGTCCAGCAGCACAAGGCCACCCTGGTGCCAGGCCAGCCCCAGCTGAACGTGTGTGACCAGGCTGTCATGGTGAGTGCCTCTAGCACAAATGCCCTGGGGAATCCTTGGATTTAAATACACTCTGTTAAGGCTTCATAAAATGTCAGTGTTGGGAAGGGATGGAGAAGAGATGCACGGTCACCTGTTGGTGGCTTCCTTGCTTAGAGACAGGGCAGATCCTTCTTCTCCTTTCTAATCCCCTTCTGCAGTTCTCAAAATCCTGGAGTCATGGGATCCTGCAATGGTTTGGGTGGGAAGGGCTCTTAGAGCTCATCTCATCCCACCCCTGCCATGGCAGGGACACCTTCCACTAGCCCAGGTGGCTCCAAACCCCAATGTCCAGCCTGGCCTTGGGCACTGCCAGGGATCCAGGGGCAGCCCCAGCTGCTCTGGGCACCTGTGCCAGGGCCTGCCCACCCTCCCAGGGAACAATTCCTAATTCCCAATATCCCATCCATCCCTGCCCTCTTTGTTTTGATTTTTCTATGGGACAGTGCCTCGTTTTCAGTGATGTATCTTTGGTCTTGCTCTGTCCCCTCCAATTTCCCCCACGCCTGAATTTTCCAAAGTCTTTATTGAAATTGAACATTTTCAGTTGTGTTTTCTCTTTCAAGTCTCCTGTTGGAAAGTTACAGTTTGGCTTCCCTGTGAAACACTGCTTGGTTTGTTGAGAACCTGGGAAAGAAGCTGGATAATCTGGGGGAGGTTGGCACTTGACAGGTTGTATAGTCTGAGGGAATGTGTCTGTGGGCTGACAGACAAAATAGTAACAGGCAAAGTCTTCTTACAGACAAAATCTTGTAACAGGCTGTTACAAAATAGTAACAGGCAAAATCTTCCTGATGCAGAAATTGTCTCCTGAATCAGTCAGAACCTGCTGCCTCTGGTCTGTCACCAGCAAAGAACAAAACGTGGAGCTGTGTCCCCTCAGTAACGAGGCAAAGATCTCCCTTAGCTTTGTCCCATCTCTTTATTTTTGGATGTTAAATAGGAAAAAGCTTTGAGGGCCTATTGTTTCTGTGTTGTTTTCTTGCTTTATTCAACTTTTCCCTTAATAAACACTGTTCTCTGCTCCACTGGGACCTTTTGGATTCAGGCACTGTCCCCAGGGCCTGGCTGCTGCCAGAGCCCTGCACTGCAAAGGCATTTCTTCCAAAACTGCTTCACAAGTTGAAGGCCATCAGAGGCAGAGAGTGGGCTGGGGGGTTCCTAATGCCAGGAGAAACGTTTCAATCCCAGCAGGAAACACAGTGAGTTTTCCAGTCTGTGTGCACTCCTCACAGGATAACTTCGTGGTCACTACTCCAAAGTATCAGGCACCAGATTGCTGCCTTTGGAGACCAGAAATGAAGATAAGCAAATCTTTAGGGAGTGCTGATATTGCTGGGGTGGACTGGGGCCTAAATCTGTTTTTGAGGGATGCTGGGAGGTAAAGATCATTTACTGACACTATCTCCTGTCACCTGTTTATTTGATAAGGGTGCTTGATGTATTTGGGAGAGAGGAGAAGAATTGTCTTTACTTACACATAAACAAAGTGTGTGGAAGTGTTCAAGGAGGTGTCCAAGGCCACGGAGGGACAGCACAGGGAATGGCTTCCCAGTGCCAGAGGGCAGGGCTGGATGGGATATTGGGAAGGGATTGTTCCCTGGGAGGCTGGGGAGGCCCTGGCTCCCCTAACAGCTCTGACTGATTACCATGAGGTAATTATCCCCATTTTACATGCAAATTCCAGGCACTTTTGCAAATTTTGTCTCAAAATGTACTTGCTTAGGGCTGGAGGCAGTTTTAACTCCTGTGCACTCAGTAATACTTCACAAATCCATGGATGTGGAATTTTGGGGCATGTTGTGGAGGCGCCCAGGAATATCTGAGGAAAAACTGAGCCATGGAGCCAAGGCAGGAAAACCAACCCCCATGGAATGGTGATGTCCACGGGGTTAAGAAGAGCAAAGCAACCTCCATGGAGCAGGGCTGGATGGGATTTTGGGAAGGAATTGTTCCCTGGGATGGTGCTGAGGCCCTGGCACAGGGTGCCCAGAGCAGCTGTGGCTGCCCCTGGATCCCTGTGAGTGCCCAAGGCCAGGCTGGACAGGGCTTGGAGCACCCTGGGCTAGTGGAAGGTGTCCCTGCCATGGCAGGGGTGGCACTGGATGGGCTTTGAGGTCCCTTCCCACCCAGGCATTGCAGGACCCAGGACAGCAGATGATCATTTGCAGCCCATCTGTGCTGGAGCCCAGCAGCAGCGCCCCGGCAGCGCCCCCAGAGCCAGCTCTGCTGGGTCTGCTGCTGTGGAAGTGTGGGAGAAGCTCGGGTGCAGCTCAGGGCTGGCCTGGCTCAGCACACGTGGTGTCCCCAGGGCTCCCAGCACAGACCAGAACGGGACTGGGGCTGCGGGAGCGCTGCGCAGCCCATTTCTTGTTCTGCTTTTTCAAAAGAACAAACACTGCGTTTCATGTGTTCCTGTGGCTCTCAGTTCCTTCCGCAGAGTGCTCTGAATTTTCCAGCCGTGGCTGCACATTTTAAACCGGGGGAACAGATGTAGAAAACGGCATTAATTATTCTGAAAGCCCGCGGAGCCCTCGGTGCAGAGGTGCCTCCAGCACAGCTCCCTCCCTGCCTGCTCTCTGCAGGAATAGCTGGTGTCTCACTGCCATCTGTTGTCAGCTCCACGGAACAAAAACCTGCTCCAGTGGTTTTTTTTTCCTGGGGTTGAGTGTTTCTTTTCCATAGGAATTGAATTCCAAGAAAACATAAATACCTGCAGGGTGAAAATCAGCAAAACCAAAGGCAAGGGGTCAGTGTTGAACTGGCCTTTAATAGGGGACAGCAGGAATGTCCCATGGATGGACAGACCTGAGAGAGGGAGGGACAGACAACGAGCACAAAAGATTCCTGAAGGCAGAATGGGAATTATCTGCTCTTCCCATGACCACAATCCCCAGTTTTAAATGGCAAAACTTCAGTAAAATTAAGAATGTTCATTTATCCAAATTCCTTCCTCCATTAATCCCTCTGGAAGCTGAGGCTGGCAGTGGATCTCCTTGCTGGTGTCCTTTTTCTGCTCTACACATTCAGGTAGCTCAAGAAACGTGGAAACAAGGAAAACAAATAGTTCTGGTGTGCAGGCACTGGCAGAGGTGTCTCAGGAATGCTTCCTGCTCCATGTGCCCATGGATTCATCCATCAAAAGGCTCATTAAAATACCAGCATTCTTATCTCTCTCACACCCTTGGCCTTCTGCTGCCTTTTGCTTCCTCAGGAAAGTGCCTGGATATTGCAGTGCTGAGCATGGGAGCTCCCCTGGAATGCCAGGAAAACTGGGGGGGTCACCAAAACCTCCTGGTCTGGTTGCTCTGTGCTGCTGCAGGAGAGAGGGGAGGGTCACCAGCATCCCAGCAAACCAGACTGGGAGAGGCCAGGAAGGACTGGTGTATCCCAGGAGAGGGAATCATCTGCTGCACAGCATTTGTAGCCTTTGCCAGAGCTGTTGTTTGGGCAGTGTTTGGAGTGGGGGAGTTTATGAGCCCAGAGGCTTCGGCTGCAAGAGGAGTTTCAT
Organism: Promerops cafer; assembly: GCA_013398275.1. Classification (NCBI taxonomy): domain Eukaryota; kingdom Metazoa; phylum Chordata; class Aves; order Passeriformes; family Nectariniidae; genus Promerops; species Promerops cafer. Next base: position 8,735 of record VZSE01010010.1, on the reverse strand, counting down.
TTTTCAAGCAGCACATAAAAGTGTCTTTGTGAGGATCATAAAGAGCTGGTTGGGGTGAGAGCTTAGCAGATACTTGGTGTGAATCATCTTTCTGTCTATTTCTGTTTGTTTTTAACAGAACTGGTCCCCTCCAGGCTGTGAGAAGCTTGGGAAGTGCCTGAAAGCACCAGAGTCTGATCCTAAGAAATGCTCTTGGCCTCACTGATGGCTGCAGCCCTCCAGAGCTACCCAGAGGCAGCTGGACATCCAGTTTCCAATGCCTGCTCCTGTTGGCACTGCTGTTTACACAGGAAGGGTGTGATGTGTGCATGATATCACCACTTGCTCTTCCAAAGGGGCCAGTGTTTATATTCCTCGTGCTCAGGGTTTAGCCTCTTTGCCTCTCCTCTCCCAGTTCTGTCCCTAAATGGTAACTCCAGTGAGGACTGGTTCAGCTGAAAAAGCTCTCTGGACAGCCACAGCTCTGCCATCAGCTCCAAAATGCCATGGGTCACTCCTGCTCCTTCCAGCCAGCCTTGCCCACTCGGCTGCCCCAACAGGAGCCACGGGACAGGTCAGGAAACTCAGAGGTGCCAGAGAGCCCTGCCCAAACTGCCCGTGTTTTCTTTGCCTGTAACTTGTTGTTTTAACATTTGATTTCCATTGTGAACTCTGGATATCAACTTGTTTTTCCTTTCTCCTGAAATTTGTGAGTTCTGGGTGCAAACAAGGGATCCCTCCTGTTCACAGCTGAGGGGTTTGGATCCCAGGAGGATGCCCTGAATTCCTTCCCTGTGTAGCTGCAAACATTCCCTAGGTTATGGTTTGAGGAGAGGTGAGGATTGTGTTCAGGTAAGTGTTGGATTGGGGTTACAGCCCCTGCCAGGGCCTGAAGGAGCTCCAGGGGAGCTGGAGAGGGACTTTGGAATAGGGTCTGGAGTGCCAGGACACAGGGAATGGCTTCCCACTGCCAGAGGGCAGGGATGGATGGGATATTTGGGAGGAATCCTTCCTTGTAGCAGTGAGACCCTGACACAGGTGCCCAGAGCAGCTGTGGCTGCCCTGGATCCCTGGCAGTGCCCAAGGCCAGGCTGGACAGGGCTTGGGGCACCCTGTAGTGGAAGTGGGGTTGCACTGGATGAGCTTTCAGGTCTTTTCCAGCCCAGACCATTCCAGGATTCTGTTGCCTAATTGTTGGTGCAGGACATTTGTGGGGAGCTGGGGGTCAGGTGTTCATTTTGGGGCTTTCCTTAACTTCCAAAAACCTGGGTCTAAAGCTGATCCAAGCCATGATTCCCATCTCGTGCTCTGGGCCCAGCCAAGTGCTGGCTCAGAAATGCCCCTTGGCATCAGCCCTTAACTCTTGACCCCGTTTCCAGCACACACTCTCTGAGGAGTTCTCCTTGTGCAAACCTTCCCCAGCCTGGGTGTAGCTCTCCTTTAGCCAGAGTTCCTGGGGAGCACGGAGCCTTTGCTCAGGGCACGTCCCTGCTCTGCCTGGGAGCCTGTTCCACACCCTTCCCTGTGTCCAGTAAACCTGTCTGGAGCAAAACCAGCCTCCCCTGGGCCTTCAGGGCAGCAGCTGGAGGCAGCCCTGAGCATGTTGGGGTTCAGACTGAAAGATGGGAAGTTGAGGTTGGATATTAGGAAGGAATTGTTCCCTGTGAGGGTGGGGAGGCCCTGGCACAGGGTGCCCAGAGAAGCTTGGAGCAGCCTGGGATGGTGGGAGGTGTCCCTGCCCGTGGCAGGATGAGCTTTTAGATCCCTTCCCACCCAAACCATTCCATGATTCTCCATTTGTCCCACCAACAGCCCTACTTCCACCCCTCCAGTGTTTTCCACAGTACACGTGCCCTCTCTGTGTGATGTTGTGCTGCCTTAGGAAAATCCAGGTGCTCTGTACCTCAGCTCCAATTCCTTCCCAAGCTGAGCTTGGAGCTGCTGGAGAGCTCTGCCTCTGTGCCAGCTGCAGTGCTCCCCCCAGCTCTGGGCTCCCAGCTGCTTGTTCCTGCCCTCCTGTGATCCCAAACACTCCCATTCCCCCCTTCCCCTGGTCTCTGTACCTGTAATCCCCTCCACAGTAATTCCTGGTGTGTGCCTCATGAAGCTGGATAATCCCATAAAAGTGGAGTAAGAGCAGCACTTGAGTCAGCTCTTGCTGTTGCACCTCTCAGAAATCCCAGCCAGCATTTCAGGGATCCCTGCACGTCTGCAAGTGGCATTTGTTTATATCCCACATTTCTTAGGATGTTCCTAACTGTCCTTTGAGTATATCCTGGCATTTCCAGCTCATCCATAATGCTCCTCCTTGTTTAGACACAGCTCAAGGCTTGGGGGGTCTGGCCAGCAGCTCCCTCAGAGCTGAGGGGGGGGCTGGGAGCAGCTGGGGCTCTGTCAGCACAGGAGAAGAGATAAAACCAGGAACTGCCCCCTGGCTGGGGCTGCTCCACCTCTGCTGCAGGGCTTCTCCATGTCCAGGGCAGGGAACGGAGCTGGGAAGGGGCTGCACCCCACGAGAGCCTGAGGGAACCAGGGGGGCTCAGCCTGGACAGAAGGAGGCTCAGGGGGCACCCCCTGGCTCTGCACAACTCCCTGCCAGGAGGGGACAGGCTCTGCTCCCAGGGAACAGGGACAGCAGGAGACTTGTGCCAGGGGAGGGTTAAGGATGAATATCAGGGAATTTTATTCATGGAAAGGGTGAAAAGCATTGGCACAGGGCAGTGGTGATACCCCCGTCCCTGGAAGTGTTGGAAACTGGATGTGGCACTGAGGTGGCACCATGTGGATGTGGCACTGAGGTGGCACTGAGGTGCCCCTGGTGCTGGGCTGGGGGCTGGACTCGGTGATCTCCAAGGTCTTTTCCAGCCTCAGTGACTTTGATTCCACGATTCTGTCACCTGGGGCTGTCAGAGCCCTGCATTCACTGTAAAACTGCCACCACAGGAGGGAGTCCATGGCTGCAGCTCCCTGGCAATCCTGTCAGCCCTCAAGTCCTCGGGAGGTAACATCACCTCGTGGGCTTTTGTGCTGCTTAGGAAGAGTTCCCCCAGGATCAGAGCTGGGCCCTGGCCTGGCCACGCTCCTCAGTCCCCAGGATTTGCTCTGGACACCTCCTCCCTGTCCCCTGCCTGCTGCTTCCTCCTTTTCTCTTCCACAGCTGCACTTTGGAAGATTCTGCTTTGCCCCTGGAGCTTGCTCTGAGCAGCCACGGGGTTTGTCCCCCCTCCCAGCACAGCAAACCCTCATTCCTCCCTGGAATTATGTCAGGACACAGATCCTGGAGGGAAATTCTGCACTTGAAAGCAAGTAAGTGGAGCCATGGAGTGTCTGTTTAGAATAAAAGGACACGAAGCAGATAATAAATAATCAGGGTTTAATGTGACAAAGCTTCTGCTTTAAATTTAAATAGGAATAGTTGTTTTACAGCTGGATAATAGGAGGAATTTTAAATGAATGCCTTTCCTAAAAATGTACAGATTTAAAAGTTGTGAGGTGAAGAACTAATGAGGAAAAATAAACTAATTTATCAGCAATGCAGTCTGTGGTTTCACCTGTTAGCCAAGGGAGTAACACCTTGCTTTGGGGCACTCTCCCAGATTCCTCTCCTGGGTCATGGGACTGACTGGGGTTAAAAATAACTTGGTTTGTTTTTTTGGGATTATTTTTACCATGGATCAATCTCCCAGCCCACACGGTGCAGTTCAGAGCCAGGGCCAGCACAGGGCTGGGGATGGTGCCTGCAACACCCCCCTACCCACTCAGGTAACATCTGCCCTTAAAAGCCATCCTGAGCTGCTGGCCTGAAGCTTCCCAGTTTGGGAACTGGGGCAGGAGTGGGGCTGGAGGGATTTCCTGCCCACTCAGGGACCTGCAGCAGCCAAACTGGTCTGGTGGTGACTTCTGTTCTGAAGCTACGAGACAGAAATGCCAAAGGAATGCTGGAGTTTAGGGCTGTGATGTTCCTTTCTTTATGTTTATTATGCTGAACACTAAAAGCTTCATATCTTCCTGGCCTAAGAGTCCAAAGAATTTCTTTCTTGCCTTTAATTTCCAGTTAGCTGAGCCTCTCAAGCCTCCCAGCTCTGCCCCTGAGGCTCTATTATCATCCCACCCTCCGTGCAGAGAAGCTTCTGAAATGGATGGAACTAATAATGGAAAAACCCCAGCTGCATTTCCAGGCTCTGGCTGCAGAAGTGCAGCCTTGATTTCCAATCCTGCAGCGACAAATGGATTATTTTGGTGGCAAATTGGTCCCCGGGGACCAACAATTTGGGGGGCTGAAGGCTGGAACTGGGAAGCAGCAGATCAATTCCCAACACTTAGAGCCAAGGTTAATGCCCTGCAAACTGCCCTGGGTGCAGCAGTGAAGGGGAGCCTCGGGAATGTGGGAATTTCTCAGAGGGAAAACGGGGAAGTTTGGAACAAAGTTTGGAACAAGGCAAGTGAGTCCCACGGACTCGCTGGCAAAACCTGGGGGCTGCTTTTGGGCAGTGACACTGGGATGTGACTACAAGGAGTGGAACTAATACCTCTGAGAAGGAGGCTGTGCAACTTGGGACAGCAGTGGCAGTGGCAGTTCCCATACCTGTCACCTCCAGCCCTTCCCAAACACCACAGACAGCATCCCAAAATTGCTGGTTTCACATAGAGCATCTCCTCAAGGCTGGACACTCTTATTCTCCCCAGTGCCAACAGCTTTGAAATAACCCTGTGAAAGAATTCCAGCAGCTGAAGAAGGACCTGTGGAAGGTGAGAACTGAAGGGAGTTTGGGGGAGGAAGGTTTGGGGGTGCTGGGAGGTGATTTTTGGCTGCAGAGTCCCCAGCAGCCTCTGGAGCACGAGAAATCCCTCCCCAGAGATCCTGCCCTTGTCCTCAGCACTGGGAAACTTTACAAACTAAACACACTTTTATTCTCTTAAGAGTTCCTTTGCTTGTTCAGCTTCCAGATAACTGTTCTGCAGTTAGAATGGCCTGCTTTCCATCTCTCCTAGCAGTTAGAATACTTGGAAATCGACTTTTCCTTTTGTTTTCTGGTAGCATTGGGTGTTTTTCTGTGTTATCAGGAGGTGACACTCTGGTGCCCCTTGAATTAAACTGTCAGGTTTTAAGAACAGCTGTAAGGGAAGAACTGAAATCCCATTTTGGGCTCTTTTTTCCCTTTGGAAAATGGCTATTTTCAACACTGAGGCTCCACTTGCCTGTTTTCTTTATATCCCCTTGCACCGTTTAAGGTTTTGTTGTTGCTTGAAGTCTAGTTGGGATTATATAAATCCTAAATAAAGGTGGATCCGTAGCCAGGAGCTTGTGGTCTTTTAGGAGGGAGAAAAAACCTCTGCCTCCCAGCTTCTGGAGAGAGGCAATCTGGCAGCTCTCAGGGCCTTTGTCCCTCTTGGAGTCACTTAACACCCTCTGGGTGACAGGAGGTTGGTAGCACAATTCCCAGCTGAAAGGGAGAGCAGATAAAAGCCAGCAGTGAGGAATGTGAGCCAAATCCATTCGTTCTGGATCAGACACAAAATCCAGGCTGGCCAGGGGAGAGAGAGGACTTTTGTGTCTTCTCCAAGGGCCTGATCCAACCTGCTGCAGCAGGCAGGAGGTGCTGCCCTGGGCTCCGAGGGAGGCAGAGCTGGACCACGATGCTTTTCCCTCTTTTAGGGGGACAGAACCAGCTCTGAGGCTTCCATCCCGAGCCCAGGGATCTGGCTGGGGAGCTGCATTCTTCTGGTGTTGAAATAAGATATGTCAAATCTGGTTTTTTTGTTGGTTTTTTTTTGTTGTTTTTATTTTAAAAAGGGTTTAAAGTGCATGAGTTTCCTCAGCTGAGATTGAAACGAAACATTCCAGTGGATTTGCAGGGAAATTTTTGTGCTCATTTCCCCTCGTGGAAGGGGGATGTTGAAATTTGGGGCATTTTGTTCCACTTCACACTGAAGTGTTAAAATCCTGAACGGAACAGAAACTTCCAGGCTCAGCACAGCTCTTTAATTGCCTGCTTAAGCTGATTAAAGTTAGTTCCCAAGCTTTTATATTCCCAGTTTCTGTGCTCCCTGGCTAATAACACCTCTCCTATCAGGATCTCAAAGCACTTTTCAACCACTGATGGCCTCGGTGTCCAGCAAAGAGGCAAACCCAGAGTTTCCTGGAGGAATCCAGATTCCAGGTGGTGATTCCTTTGCCAGGCACGGATCAGCCCTGAACCTCTCCGAGCCACGAGCGGATGTGGAGTCACCTCCCAGTGATATTCCAGAGCCCTTTGACATCACATTTGGAAAGGGGTCCTAGGAAAGTTCCTTGCAGATGGAAATTGCAGTAGGAGTCAGCAGTGTTGTTTGAAAGGTGGAACAATCACAGGGAAAACTGATTTCCTTGGGGTGTTGCAGTCAGCTGGAATCCTTGGAGATGGGGGATAGATCAGGAGTTCAGGCAGGAATCTCAGGAATGTTGTCTTTTAACCATGATTTCTGGCAGCTGGGTCACTGCAAGTCCAGTTTGGTGTAACCTTTGTGCCCTTCCCGGCAGAACTGATGGGGACAGGCTGATCCCACACCCCAGGAGGAGATCCCTGGCTGTGGGGCGGAGCAGTGGGGGCACTCAGCAGCTCAGCCTGGTGAAGGTTTGCCAGGGCTTGGTTGGGATGAGGGGCCTGGGAACCTCACTCAGCCTCCAGGAAAATGTGGTGGAGTTCCTTGCAGTGAGGGTGGGATCGTGGGGGAGTCACAAACAGGACAGGGGTGACACAGACCCCCCGCTCCGGCCCCTCCGTTAGTGAGACGCAGAAGCAGAGCTGCCTGGCAGGCTCAAAAGATCCTTTTTCCCAGGAAATAAGCTCCTGCTTATTTATTTCCACGAGTAGGCAGATAGATTCCATCAGCAATTCCATCTGCCAGGAAGAAGAGGAGTTGCTGGAACAGCTCATTGTCCAGTGCTGTGCTTGTAAGGTCACAAGAGAAACCCGTCCAGCTCATCCCAGGGAGCGGGAGTGCTGCAGAGCCCTGCTTCCACTGGAAGGGCCCGGCCTTCCTCCGTGTTTGCTTCCCTGGAACAGCTGCCCCAGAGGATTCTTCTGGTGCCAAAGAGATAATCTGAGTTCAGGGAAAATCTTCGTTTGTGAGGGAATGGTTGTGAAGGGAGCGTGGGCTGTCTCTGGCAGTAGAGGGAGTTAACCTTAGCAGGAGCTGGGACTGTTCAGCCTGGGGAAGAGGAAGCTCTGGGGGGACCTTAGGGCTCTTTCCAGTGCCTGGAGGGGTTCTCAGAGAGCTGGAGAGGGACTTTGGACAAGGGCCAGGTTAAGGGGGAATGGCCTCCCCAGAGGCAGGGCTGGATGGGATATCAGGGTGGGCAGGCCCTGGCACAGGGTGCCCAGAGGAGCTGTGGCTGCCCCATCTCTGGCAGTGTCCAAGGCCAGGTTGGACAGGGTTTGGAGCACCCTGGGCTAGTGGAAGGTGTCCCTGCCCATGGCAGGGGCTCTGCAGAGGGTGTGAAGCTTTCCTGGTCACAGCTCTCAGCAGCAAACTCTGAACTCAGCCAGGGGTGTTACAGGCTCAAACTGCTTCTGCTTTCCACAGGAGCTGTGCCCGGACGGGTTTGGAGCAGATCCAAGGAGTGTTTGCTAATGGAAGAGGAGATCTGAACTCATTTGGTGGGTTTTGCAGGGCCAAACAACATTCACCACCAGGAGATGGGAGATGGGAGCTGTGGCAGCTCCCTGACCTGCCCAGGACTCGGTGACACTGTTGGTCCAGGACCGGGGCTGGGTTATGGTCCCTGGGTCTCAACCCAACCAACGGGCTGAACAAACACAGAATGACTCCAGGAGTTCACAGGAGGTGATGAGGGATGGAAAAGCAGGAAACAGTAAAGTCCTGAGGAGCTTGCTGTCTGTGGAAGGCTGAGGGGGTGGAAATGGAACCCCCAGGCAGGGGGCTGGGGCCAGGCAGGGAAATCAGCTCCACATGGAGCAGGTACCTGGGAACTCCTCACAGGGGAGCCTGGGGCTGCGTCCACTGCCATGCCAGGGCTCCATGCACCTGGGAACTGCAGCTCCATGCACCGGGGCTCCATGCACCTGGGAGCTGCAGCTCCATGTGCCAGGGCTCCATGCACCTGGGAACTGCAGCTCCATGCACCTGGGAGCTGCAGCTCCATGCACCAGGGTTACAGAGCTCCACGTGCAGGGGAATTTGGGCTCCGTGCATGAAGTGCAGAGCTCCGTGCAGAGCTCCACGCAAGGGAGTCAGGGCTCCACGCACCGCGGGTATCGCTGCCTCGTGTCCTGGGGTACCAGACCTTCGTGCACTGGGGGGCTGGGGGCTCTGGGATGCCTCCATGGCTGCATCATCAGACCTCCGTGCACCGGGAATTTGGGGCTCTGTGCACGGGGACACCAGAGCTCCGTGTGCCCGGGGGCCCATGCTCCACGCTCCAGCACACCGGAGCTGCAAATACCGGGGGGACTGGGGCTCAATGCCCCCGGGTACCGGAGCTCCAAATACCGGGGGGACTGGGGCTCAATGCCCC
>VZSE01010008.1:260016-302443 GCA_013398275.1 Promerops cafer | reverse complement strand
AAAAAAAAAAAAAAAAAAGAAAAAAGCAAAACAACAAGGAAATAAACCGCCACAAAAAACCACCTAAAGGTAGAGGAAAACAGGTGTTTCCGCCCGGGATCGAACCGGGGACCTTCCGCGTGTGAGGCGAACGTGATAACCGCTACACTACGGAAACCCGCCATGAGGGCAATTGCCGGGAGGTGGCCCATCTTCCCTCCATGGCGGCTGAGGGGACGCGAGTCCCCCTCACGGCAACCTTAAAAGAAACTTCCCGCAAACCCCTTAGAGCGCCGCGCGGGACTGCCAGTGATTATCATCAATGACTAACTGGAGTTCCCAGAGACCCGCTGGTCTCAGGAGGCGGCTGAGGTGGGTGTCCCGGGAAGTGTTTCGGGGGTCCCCTCAGAGACGACACAGGCCCACAGGGAGGTTCCCGCTGAGGGGGCGCAGGGCGCTGCTGAAGAAATGTCTCTTTTCCCTAAGGCAGCTGCCACCAGATGTCGGTAGAATAGTGGCAACAGGGAGTGGAGCTCCCTGGAGAGCCGCCCGGGAGGGATAGGGGCTGGAAGAGGAACGGCCCCCACGGACAGACCTGTTGACAGTCACAGGTTCACAAGATGCCAGACTGGTTTGAATTGGAAGAACTTTAAATGTCATCTCATTCCACCCCCTGCCATGGGCAGGGACACCTTCCACTGTCCCAGGATGCTCCAAGCCCCATCCAGCCTGGCCTTGGACACTGCCAGGGATCCAGGGGCAGCCACAGCTGCTCTGGGAATTCCATTCCAGGGCCTCAACACCCTCAGTCAAGAGCTGACAATCCCATATAGTTCTAAGTTTGTTCCTCTTACCCTACTGCAATGTTAACAACTTACTTAATGGCAATCCTTCTCCTTTTGGCAAAACCTCAGCCCTTAGAATCAGGTGGTAACATGAGAATTATGTTTTCCTGTTTTGTTTTCTTTGCTGAAGTGTATTTTACGCTCTGCTGGCTGCAGAGAAAAGCTTAGAAGGGAGAAATTAATCATAAACCCAGATGAAAGCAAAAAGAACCTCACTTTTAATAACACTTGCTCTTAATAAAATCTACTTTTATTTTTACAATTTCATTTTACAATTTTGTAAATCTTTTGATTTGAAGCCAAAAGGGGTAGAGAAGAGGTTGTCACATGTCCTTTAACTTCAGGGCTTGCCAGTGCTTTATTCTGATCTGATTTATGAGATAAGGATTATAATGTTACATCCAAGCCCGTGACAAACCCGATGTCTCGGGACTCGTTTGCTTCGTGTTGTTGTTAAACATCCTGGGATGAAATCCTTTTTGCCTGCAGCTGGCAGAGCTGCAGAGAGCACTGGTTAGAACCTTTGCACTGAGCAGCAGCTGAGTGCGCTGGGGCAGAGCTGATCAATAGCTGGGGGCAAGGTCCCCTCCCTCGAGCAGGGGGAAGTGGATCCCTGAGTGACCCAAGACCGTCCATGGGAAGATTCAAACGCTTTGGGCTTTGTTTTTTTCTGCAGCCCTCGTTCAGCCTGGCGATGGGTTGGGAGAGGAGCCGCAGAACAGACAGCGCCAGGAGGAAGCTCTTGGAAGGTACCTGTGGGAGGCAGAGGCAGGAATTCCATGGAAGACGTCGTGCTGTCGGTGTGAACTCCCAAACCCACCCGGATCCCGCGGATCCCACCCGGATCCCACCGAGTCGTGGGCTCTGGATGCTCCTGGCGTGGGCAGCGCTGGCTTTGGGGGCCCAGACAAAGCCCCCTCTTCCCGCTGGTTCCTGCTTGCTGGAATGGCTCCCGGAGATGTTCTGGCTTTTCTGACAAAGATCCATTATCAGGGACGGCTCAAACTTTGCCCGCAGGACAAAGATCCTGCAGCATTCTCTCTTCCAACCCCTGACCCATCCCACTTCCTCCGCTCCCAGCACTTCCCACGCGTGTGGCACTGCTGGGTGTGGCAGCCCCCTGTGCCTCACCCGCTCCCCAGAGCACGAGAAAGGACTGTGCCAGGGAAAAAAGAGCCCGGGGGCTCATTTGGAGGTGAAGGCTGGATATTCTCATCTATTATCACCAGCATCTGCCCTTTCTGAGCGAGGAGCCCTCCCCCAACTCGCACCGGCGGCCGGGCTCGGCTTTGTTTCCCTGACACGCTGCGCTGGCTGCACAGTCCCATTCCCCCCTTTTCCTCCCTCCACTCCCAAAGCCTGCGTGGCTGTTCCAGGAGGGGAGCTGGAAGCACCGTGGAGCAGGAGAGCTGACAATCAGGGCCGGGAGACAGCGCTGCCGTGCACAATACCCCCCCAATTAGCCATTCATTTCTTCTGCCTCTGAAACGGGGAGCACAGCCCTTGTGCTGGGAGATAAAACAAGAACGGCTTCAATAGCACTGATTTAAATTAGGTCAGGCTGGCTTTTGTGTGGCAGGGACCACACAATAGCTGTCACACGACGGTGGAGGGGAGCAGCATAAAGGAAAAGAGGCCAAGCAAGTGGCACAGATGCTGGGAGTTGGTGGGTGCTGGGACATCGTGGGGTGTGTGTGTGGGGATAGTGGAGGGGCAGACACTCACCCAGCACGTGATGTTGAGGCATAAAAGGGGTGGCATGGTCAGCAGGGGACAGAGAGGTCACACACTGCCTGGGCAGGAACAAGCTCTGCCACACCACAGCCATGTGCCCCAGGGAAATTGGTCTTTAACCATAACTGGTTATGAGACAAAAGGGTGACAAGTTTTGGGCCCTTCAGGACAAGAAGGATATTGAGGGGCTGGAGTGTGTCCAGAGAAGGGTCTGAGCACCAGGAGCAGCTGAGGGAGCTGAGGGGGCTCAGCCTGGAGAAAAGGAGGCTCAGGGGCTCCTGATTGTTGGGCTGTCCCGTGCAGGGCCTGGAGCTGGACTGATGATCCTTGGGGGACCCTTCCAACTCAGGGTATTCCATGATTCCATGACCTGAGTTGCAATCCCCAGCATTGCCCAACTTCTTTCCCCTCATATGTCCCCCAAAAGTCCATGCCTGGCCTGAACACCTGGTGTGCTGTGAAATCCTACACTGGCTTCTTTATGGATGGATGTGTTTGGGGAAATACCAGCAACTCCCTCAAAACAATCTCTTAACTCAGGTTCTCAAAGCCATCCGAGTGTCTGCCTTCAGAGAGACATCATGGGGAGAGTTTTCCAGGAGGATATGAGCACTGGAGCCTTGTCCCCCAGTTTCATTAATATCCTTATTGCTGTTTTTACAGTGGCAATGCAGATGTTCGTGTTTATCTGGCCATGGGAGGACACGAGAGCAGCGTGCTCAGAGCTATCAGCAAGAGCCTGATCTTTTCAGCAAGCTGTTGTCACGGTCCAAATGGATTTATCCAGGTAAATCCATATGCAAAGGAAGGGCAGGTAAGTTTAAAAATAAGAGTCCACCCCTTCAAGTCTCCCAGGAATAAATGAATGGTATTTTGTGCCCCAGATTGGACTTTTACAGGTGCCACTTTGCTACAGTTGGGCCAAAAACCAGTGGGGGAAATTGTGGGTGTGGAAAAGTGGAAAGACATAATCAGCCACTTAATTCAGTCTTTTTGGAAGGAAGCTTGATATTCTTTTGCAGTTGCAAGAAAAAGCTGTAAACAAAAAACAGTACTTAAGAAAAATGTTCATTGTATTACAAAGTCATAATTTGCATGTGAAAATTGCAAGTGTTATCATTTCTACTACTGATAGTAAAAAAGTAGGTGAGCCAAAGCACCGAGTGTGCCAGCCAGTGCCAAAAGGAGGAAAGTAGGTTAAGCTGAAGTATCAGTTGTTCCTATTCCCCTTCATTTGTTTGTTCACACATGAATAATTTTTTTTTTTAATACAAGACAGCTTAGAGCTACTCTGGGCCATCATCTACAATGGCCTACATAATTCCCAGGCTGATTTAAATACACTGCTTCCCATGGGCACACACAAGCAGCGGAATATTTGGTGGCCACCAGCTGATATTGGAAAGACAGGCACTAAAAATAAGTTGTCCTTTTTAACAGTAAGTGCAATTAAGCACTGAAATAGTGCCTGTTGTAGGGAGCTGGCCCCGAAGGCACGGAGCCAAAATGAGACATGTTGTTAAAAGGTATGTTCCCTTCAGCAGATGGTCAGAGCTCTGATGCATGAAGCACCCAGTGAAATTATCCACCCAGTTCCTGTAGGAAGCCCGTCTGGAGCAACCATAATAGCCCTAATTTCTCTCAAAATACAAATATATGGTTGCTAGTTTTCACTGCTTTACAGCTATACTATTTGGTGTATTTTTAGCTGTTTAGTTGTGAGCACACAGCGAAAACAGCGACAGCCCACTTGGGTTTGCATTATGATTTACTTTCTAAAGCCCACACTGCAGTGGAGACTGGAGGTGCCCAGGTACTAAAAACAGTTTAACTGTGGTAGCACAAAAATGTGTTGTCTGTCAGAGGAGGGTTAAGTGGAATATTAGGAAAAGTGGGTGGTGGGCACTGCCCAGGCTCCCCAGGGAATGGTCACAGCCCCAAGGCTGCCTGAGCTCCAGGAGTGTTTGGACAACACTCTGTCCCGGCACGTGGGGTGACCCAGAGGCAGAACAGGCAGGAGTCCAGCTCTTGTTGACAGCTTAGGGGTGTGATCATTGTGGGTTCCAAACAAGAAGACATAAAGGTTATATCTGATCATGTTATTAGTGCAGACATCCATATATATAAATAAATCAGAATGGTACAATTATGTATATATAGGTAGAGATCGTTATTCTCCAGCAAATGGCATCATCTGGGATGCTCCTGAGTTGTGACTGTGTAAGACCCAGTATTGCTGAGATGGCCTCCATAACCTGAAATGCTCATTGGAGTCCTTCAGCTCTCCAGCAACCCAAAATCCACTGCAGAAAATAATACGTTCTGCAGAAGATTGGTTCATTCCCTGAATATTTATTTGCTGGTTTGGGCTGGGGTATTTTTCTATTCTTATTACTACTATTATTTGTTTTGTTTATTTCTTCTCCTTTTATCAGCTCCAGCTGAGACAGGGGAGGGTGGAAGGAGGGTTTTGTTCCTCTGGAGATAACAGGAGGCTGTGCCTGTGCAGCCATGGTGACAAGATCCAGGGCGCTTTCTGGCTTCCAAGCAATTTGCTCCCCACCCCTGGCTCCCAAGTAAAAGTGGGGCAGAGACAGAAAGGAGCTTTTGTTTCTCAAGTGCTTCAGCTGTTACTTCTAATTAAGCGAAGAGCTCCAGTGCCTTCCCACTCCCCAGCCGAAGGAGGATGGAGTTGGGGCAAAAGGAGAGCCAAGAGACTGTGGCAGCTCTCCTCTTTCCAGCTGCAGCCTGGCTGGGTGACCTGTGCCATCCCAGTGCCTCAGATTCCCTGGCTGCAGGGGGGAGGAAATGAGAGAGCCCGAGCCCAGCACGAGGCCAGATGGAAACGACCACCCTGCTGTTCAAGGTGTTATTATCGGTTTAGTGCAATATGTTCCCAGCTTCCCAGACATGCTGACTATCAGCAAATTGCTCTTTCCTTCCCCAGCTTTCTCTGGTGCCATCCCCTTTTCTCTGAGATGCCAGCCCCTGCCCTGAGGTCTAACAGCATTTCTCCAACCTCCCGAGTGTGCCTCTTTTTAACCCATGCTGGCGTCACCGGGATGTGCTGCAGGAGCCAGGTGAAGTGTCAATAGCCAGGGATTGGGCAGGTGGCCTTGGCACAGCCAGGTGGGGTCTGTGGGACAAGGAGAGTGGTGTGGGCAGAGCTGTGACAGCTGTGAACCACACAGCCCCTGCCCAGCTCTGCAACAGGGAACACAGACTGTTCCACAGCACTGCGCAAACATGGGAAGGACTGCCAAGAAGAAAAGAGGGTGGAGATGTGGAGAGAGAGGGAAAAAAAAAGAATGTAGGGAATAGGAACGCTCAGGAATCCAACAGCACACAGACTCAAGGTCCAAGCCCTAGCTCAGCTCTGGAAGTTGCCCACCAAGGACTGAAGGAGCCCTCGAGGTCACCTGTGCCTCTGCGCCCACTGAACTCTGTTGGATCTCTTCAGCCCTGGATCTCACAGGGAGAAGTTTAGGGCTTCACTCGGAAACAGATGGTCTCCCTCTTGGGCCCCATCTGCCAGGCAACACTGGAGCAGTTGGTCTCTGCAGTGCTGAGCAGAATCTTGTTTACTTTCCCCTCCCATCCCCAAGGTGATCGCGGGGCAACCCAGGCCTGCTGTCTCAGCCCAGATTTCCAGGAACAGCCAGGAACTCCAAGGTGCAGGAGTGAGACCCAAGAGCAAGAGAGGGCACGTGGCATCGGCCAGCCCTGATCTCTGCCACTGTTCAGCGATGGAGAGATGGAGCAGCACCTGGCAGCTGCCCCTTTTTCCCCTCTCAGGACACAAAGGGTCTCCATCCACCAGGGATGCAGGGAAGTGACTCCTGACAGCATTAAGGACACACAAAAATGGCAGGTGAGACCTGCTCTCCTTGAGCAGCACCAGCCAAGACTGCTGCAGCATGCCCGATAAAAGAACTTCACTTCTTCTCTGGGTTCTGCTGCTGCAACTCTGTGTCAAGGACTGGAGGAGGATACCATCCATCCATGCACCAGCCCATGTTTTCCAGAGACCTCGGCCCCAGCAGCCAGAGCAGCAAGGTCCTGCTCTCTCGGGTTGCCAGGTTAAGCAGTCAGTGCTCTAATGGTGCTCGCTGAGCAGAGGGCACGGAGCACCACTTTATCCCTCCCCCGAGGGTTCCCATCTGCAGAGGCTCCAGCCGGGGTGCTGCCGGTGGCAGCTCCGCGCTAATCAGCTCCGAGGCAGGAAGTGGAAACTTTCTCCTTGCAGCCACTTAGTTTCATTAGAAGCATCACGAGAGAAAACAGGGCCTCAGGTGGGGCAGGGAGAGGCAGGAGGTGGGGAGAGGGGTTTGCAGCCTGTTTGTCGTGGCACTTGGCATGGCAGCTTCAGCTGGAGAGGAAAGAAGGGCAGAGAGAGCCTGGAGCTGGGGCCTGTCACCCACCCTGGTCAGAGCTCTGGAGGTCATGCAGCTGGGTAAAGTGATTGTTGCAGGATATATTATCCCTATCACTGCAAAGAATTTTTCCCCATGTCTAGCCTAAATCTTCCTTGTTCAACACAAACATGGTACTCTTCAGAGGCGGAATATTAAGGGCTGGAGTCGCTGCCTAATCATGTATTGATTTCAGTGGAGCTGAGCTCGATGAGAGGAGTCTGCCCAGCCTTGCTCCATCCCCCTTGTGCCCCAGGAGAATGTTTTGTGTGAGACTAAATGCCTCTGTAAGTGCCTCTCAGCTCCCTGCTCATTGAGAGCTGTTCTGCACAGACACATTGAAGCAGGGAGGACGCAGGATCCTGGAATCACATTTCCTTTTGGCAAGAGGGATTTTATCTACCTCAGTCTCCCTGGGCAGTGTCCATGGTGGAGCTGTCAGTTCTCCTGAGCCCAGCCAGGCAGGAATTCTGCCACCACCAGCAGCCCTCTACCCCTTGCCTTCCATTTCACTTGTGTCCTCACCCAAGAGCAGAAATAAACTCAACTGCTCACCTCTGATTTCCCTGCTTTCATTTTTCACTAAGCCAGCTCAAATAAAGCAACACATTCAGGAATTGGACTTGATGATCCATGTGGGGCCCTTCCGACTCAGGATATTCTACATTCTGTGCACCCTGATGACATTGGGAGAGCTCTGTGACAGGGACAGAGCTGGCAGGATAGATAAATAAGACAGGAAAAAGTGACCAGAAGAACAGGGCTCAGATTCCTGAAGTCTCATTCATGAAAAAGTATTGCCCCTTGTTCCTGGTTTGTGCCTCGTTTGTGAACACAGATGTTCTATTACTCCCACGTGGATGAGCAGTTGTTTTCATGTGAGCTCCTGTCCGTCTTGCAGTTAAAGGGTTCGTTTGTTAGCCTTGGAGATTTCAGCAGCAATAATCCTGTTTGGAGACACCCACGCAGGAGCTCTGCCCTGGGATGGAGAGGAGCCGGGTCAGGGAATGCAGCAGCCAGGAGATGGAGCAGCTTGGCTCCTCAGCACGGAACAGGAGCAGGCTCGGGAGAGAAAGGCCGGGCCCTTACAGGGCTCTTGTCCCTGATGGAACAGCTGTGGCAGCTGCTTTGTGCCACAACCGCTGCGTGTTTGCGGAGCGGCCAAAGGACTCCCCGGGCTGTGCCTCGGGCTGGCACATGGGGCCTTTCATTTTCCTCAAGGGCTCTCGAGGAAGAGCTCATTGTACCTGCTCGGAATTAATTCTGCCAGTCCCCAGCCTGCTCATGGACTCCCCGTGCTGGAGTTCAAGACATGCCTTTCATCTTTTTCCTTCTGTCTGGGACAATTGATATCCTGGGATGGAGCTGCATCGACAGCCAGGACCTGATCCTAGTGAAGACCACACAAACCTGACTTGGAGCCTCCAGGAATTGGATTTTCCAAGTCTCCCTGCAGCAGCTGCTGGCTGACAGCTTTGTCCCATTCCCTGGTTGCACAGCCCTTGTTCCTCCAAGCCCAAGGATCCCCCTTTGTGCTCCATCAGCTGGAAGTGCTGTTCTGTTTGGGGCTACCTCAGAACTGCTGGCACAACAGAGCTGTTTTGGTTCTGGCTGAGCACTCGGCATCTAAGCTCTCATGTGGTTGGAGCCCATTTTTTTTCAAGAATGAAAACAGTGGATTAATGAGCTGCTTGTGGCTAATGTGCAGGGTTTCTCAGAACTGGTGCTATTAGAGCCCAGCGTCATGTAGGAGGTAAATGGCAGCACACGGTGAATAAAGCAGTGATATAATAGGTTTAAGTAGTCCATTTCCCTTTGGAGTGTTACTGATAACAGGCCCAAATGCATACAAGACCATTCCCTTAATGAATAAGACTGCTCTCTAGCAGAGCACGCGCTGCAGCGCCTCACAAGGGGTTTATTTTCCATCATTTTCATCCAAAACAAGGCTTGGGTGTTTGAGTTGGAGTGGGGTGCAGGGAGGACTATAAACATGGTCTGACTGCTCCACAGGAGACACGTCCTTATCCCAGTGTGCTGGCCCTGGATGTAACCAGAGGAGGATACTCAGGACAGGTCACAAGGGTGTATAAAGAATAAGGCTTCTCCCACCCGCAGTTTTGTAGCTTCCAGCAATCTGTGGGGTCTGCTTGGATGTTGCATCCAAACTATTAAGTTAAATCATCGCTGATAGACCAAACCTCCATAATCTTGTCTAAAACCTTTTGAACCTATTTATATTTTCAGGCTACAAGATATCCTGTGGCAAACGAGCTTCAAAATTTAATTATGTGCTGTGTGAAAAAGCAATTCTTTTTGTTTGTTTTAAACTGGCCTGGTAATTTCACTGGGGCACTGACTCCTCCTGGTGTGAGAAACAGCATCTAAAATACCTGAGGGAAGTAGAATCCCAGATTTTATTGGAAGGGCATGTGATTAGGACTTCTATGTGTTAAAAGCACTTCTGAAAATGTGCTTTTGTGTGACTACTTTTAATGCTTGTGGAAATATTGCCTCCAGTGCTCTTGTTTGCTCTCCAGCTTGTTATTTATTTATTTAATTTTCTTTCCCTTAACCTCTCTTTACAAGTTGCCCTAGTCCCTGACAGATCCAGTTCTCAAGCTCCTTGTTTACTCTCTTTGCACGGGCTTTATTTTTTACAATATTCTCCTTTTAAGTGCTGCAGCAGCCGAGGGTCTCTTTCGGGAGCTGTGAGCACAAACCCCACCAAGGACAGGCACACGCCTCGCAGCGACCTCTTCCTCCTCATTATGTTTGTGATGGTCTCAATGTCACCAGTTCAAGCACAGGCACAGGGGGTTCAATACAGCCCCGAGATAAAGGCAGGACAGACATCCCCACTCCCCCGAGGCGCGAGCGACTCTGCCGCCCCTTGACTGTGCCTTTGGCAGACACCTCATTAAAAGTGGGTTATTCCACACAAACATCCCCTTGTCCTTTCGCAGGCGTTAATCTCAGCGTGGAGGGAGAGCTCAGCCCCACACCAGCGTGTCTGAGTCTGTCCAGACCTCGACTCTAACGAGCTGCTGTTCATTTGTAGCCTTCTCTACCCTTCCTGGAGTTGTACTTTCCTGCTGCAGCCTTCACTTACACTGTCTCGCAGGCAGTTTTGATCGTGCCTCCAGCTACTAGAATGAAAATTAACATTACCCAAACCAAACCCACAACACTCCTCTTGCAAATCCTTTGCTCTTAGTCCAAATAACATTTCTGCTCAGTTGCATACACCTCCTGCATGAAACGTTCCGACGTATAACGAAGTTAACAGGTCGAGGAACCAGACTGAATTTTTCCCTTCCCATCATGTAAACAGTTCAGTGAAAGTTGTCCCTGCCTGTGGCAGGGGGTGGAACTGGGTGATCTTAAAGGTCCTTTCCAACCCAAACCATTCTGTGATCCTCTGTCCTGCAGCCTCCTCCTGCTGTGCTCAGAGCTGTGGTTCTGAGTACCCCCTGCACTGCAGAGAGCTTTGCAGAGACTGCCCGTGCCTCAGTTTCCCTTCGCACTGGAAGATTTGTAGGTAGATTTGGCAGTACTGAGTTAACAGCTGGACTCAGTGATTTAAGAAGTCTTTTCCAACTTAAACTTGCATGTGGTTCTCTGGTCTGTGTGCGACCAGGCGGGGATTGCACCAGGGCTGTGCGGTGCTCAGAGCGAGATGCCTGCAGGTGGCACGGGAGGGACTGTGGAGGGAGGTGCGAGGAGCTGCCGTGCGTGGAGGCTGCCACGCCTGTGTGTGGGCAGAGCTCCAGCTGCATGTGCAGGGAAAGGGGTTTGGGGGAGGGAGAGGAGACTGGAGTACGTGCGAGCTCTGTGCCAGCCTGCAAAGGATCCAGGTAGGCTGGATCCGCGCGTGCGGCGGTGGAAAGCTTCCATCGAGACCTCTGTGATTATAGGAGACTTTTTAAACACACTCAGGAAAGGTTTTAAACGTGTCCTCGAGCTCCTCCGTGCAGAACTCCCAGGGAGCGTCTCTGCTCTGGCGCTGCTGTTCAGTTTGTGATGCGGTTTTGCCCTGATGGGCGTGTGTGGGGTGTGTGGGCTGGGATGGGCGCGCAGCGGCGGCCGGGAGGGCTGAGCCGAAGGCGGCTCGTGGAGCCGAGCATGCACCGCAGGGCTCTGCCCGAGCCGCTCCGCCAGGAGCATCACCGAATTCCCTGTGAGTGCTTTCTGCTTTGGGTGTTTCTCTGCACACCTTTGCTCCTGTCTTCTGTCCGGCTGGCGTCAGGCCCTTGGGACCAAACCGCAGCTCTCCCGCACTTGTTGAGGAGCATCGGCAGGAGAGGGAGCGGTTCCCTTGGAAACCTCTGGATGCCCAGCAACAAGTCGCTGACAGCTGCCATGTGACCAGGTGCATTAATCAGAAATGTTGTATGAATCAGGTCAGATGGGGCCAAAGTCCAGCGCTCTCCCCCTCCGCTCCACTGCTAATTACTGAGCCGCGAGGGCTGCTCCAAGTACGGGGTGGAAAACAACTCAAAATAATTAAATTAAACAGTGACCTTTCTTGTCGTGGATTCTAAGTTCATCCCAGACTTTCTCCATGAAAAAAAATCTGTCCGATCCCCTTTTCCACTGAAACAAATCTTGAATGCAAATGAGTGAGCAGAGGAGTCTCCCGAGGTGGAAAAGCTAGGAAGAATTAATGTGCCATGGACACTGAGAGTTCCCAGCTCTCTACTCAAAATAAGCCCAACATTTCAAATGAGTCTTTTGAATAAGTAGATCAGGCTTGAGACACTTCGGGCTGGACACATACAGCTTGTATTAATCACTTGGATCCCTTTGAAAATCATATTTCTGAAGCCTCAACTGAATTTGCTGGCCAGCATCACCAGTTAGAATGCAGGCAAAGGACTTGAGTCCAAAGTCCTGCCCAACAGCCCTAAAAGAAGAGGTTGCAGCTCTCAGAAAAACAGGCAGTGCCTGTGCACGTCTCATCCCTTGAGAACTGCTGCAAAATGGCTGTTCTTTGTAGATACAGAGAGCTGGAGCCCCTCTGCTCTGGAGCCAGGCTGAGAGAAGTGGGGGTGTTCCCTTACTCTGGGTTTCCTTTCTAGTAGGATCTTCTAAGGAAATTGGGTATCCAAGGACTTGGGCATCCCTCAGCATTTTCCATAAGATGTTGTTTACAGCTTCAGGTCTCGTTCTTTTCACATTTCCCCCAAATTTCTGCTTTGCCTGGACAAAGTGAGAGCAATGGCTTCCAGATTTGTCTCCTGAAGGAAAATCTCTTGCAGACGCACGTCCAAGGTCAGGCACCAGCAAGGCTGTAACGTCTTCTCTTACCCCAACACTAATCTACATTCTTTGTGCTGTGACTAATTCATGGCAAGGTCATCGGGCCCTGCTGCAGGGTTTGAGTCTCCCAGGCTGTTCACTGATTTGTGTCACAAATTCTGCCCCAAACCAACTTTTATCGCAGGCAAAACAACGCTGTTGCTGTGGCTGGGCAGGGCCTGGGCTGGCGTAAGCCAGGCAAAGGATTTGGCCTGTGATCCGTGGTAGTGGAGGAAAACAAACAAACAAAAAGATTTAGAAACAATGCACCTGGCTTTATTGTAATCACTCTGAAATTTGAATAGCATCCAGTGCCACTCGAAAATGGGCTCCTTCATGTCATCTGCTCTTGCTTACAGGTCTTAAGAGCCCTATATTTACCTGCAGGGATCCATTCATAGCAGAAATTTCCCAAATCAGACCTGAATGTGGGTCTCAAGTATTACCCAGAGATCTCAAGTATTACCCAGACCAAGCCTTCAACTCTGGACCATTTTGATTTCTATCTAATTAATGTTGCCACCAATTATTATTTTTCCTTTGGTATCATGTGGTACCACATCCCATGCACAGGATATACCAGGAGACAAAGCTTTACTCAACAGACTGACCATCTAGGGTAACTTAGGGCAGTCTTGCAAAATNTTCAAATGAGTCTTTTGAATAAGTAGATCA
Organism: Promerops cafer; assembly: GCA_013398275.1. Lineage (NCBI taxonomy): Eukaryota > Metazoa > Chordata > Aves > Passeriformes > Nectariniidae > Promerops > Promerops cafer. The sequence continues at coordinate 289,497 of VZSE01010008.1, read as the reverse complement.
GGCTTGAGACACTTCGGGCTGGACACATACAGCTTGTATTAATCACTTGGATCCCTTTGAAAATCATATTTCTGAAGCCTCAACTGAATTTGCTGGCCAGCATCACCAGTTAGAATGCAGGCAAAGGACTTGAGTCCAAAGTCCTGCCCAACAGCCCTAAAAGAAGAGGTTGCAGCTCTCAGAAAAACAGGCAGTGCCTGTGCACGTCTCATCCCTTGAGAACTGCTGCAAAATGGCTGTTCTTTGTAGATACAGAGAGCTGGAGCCCCTCTGCTCTGGAGCCAGGCTGAGAGAAGTGGGGGTGTTCCCTTACTCTGGGTTTCCTTTCTAGTAGGATCTTCTAAGGAAATTGGGTATCCAAGGACTCGGGCATCCCTCAGCATTTTCCATAAGATGTTGTTTACAGCTTCAGGTCTCGTTCTTTTCACATTTCCCCCAAATTTCTGCTTTGCCTGGACAAAGTGAGAGCAATGGCTTCCAGATTTGTCTCCTGAAGGAAAATCTCTTGCAGACGCACGTCCAAGGTCAGGCACCAGCAAGGCTGTAACGTCTTCTCTTACCCCAACACTAATCTACATTCTTTGTGCTGTGACTAATTCATGGCAAGGTCATCGGGCCCTGCTGCAGGGTTTGAGTCTCCCAGGCTGTTCACTGATTTGTGTCACAAATTCTGCCCCAAACCAACTTTTATCGCAGGCAAAACAACGCTGTTGCTGTGGCTGGGCAGGGCCTGGGCTGGCGTAAGCCAGGCAAAGGATTTGGCCTGTGATCCGTGGTAGTGGAGGAAAACAAACAAACAAAAAGATTTAGAAACAATGCACCTGGCTTTATTGTAATCACTCTGAAATTTGAATAGCATCCAGTGCCACTCGAAAATGGGCTCCTTCATGTCATCTGCTCTTGCTTACAGGTCTTAAGAGCCCTATATTTACCTGCAGGGATCCATTCATAGCAGAAATTTCCCAAATCAGACCTGAATGTGGGTCTCAAGTATTACCCAGAGATCTCAAGTATTACCCAGACCAAGCCTTCAACTCTGGACCATTTTGATTTCTATCTAATTAATGTTGCCACCAATTATTATTTTTCCTTTGGTATCATGTGGTACCACATCCCATGCACAGGATATACCAGGAGACAAAGCTTTACTCAACAGACTGACCATCTAGGGTAACTTAGGGCAGTCTTGCAAAATTGGTGTCTGCAACCTGTGTGTTTTCTGTCTTAGAGGTGCAACTCAAACCCATCCCTGCTGACACCCCCAGTCAAACTGAGGAACATGAGTGTTTCTGGAGGTGAGGGTTAGGAAATAAATTTGTTCTCAGCGCTGAATGCTGTGCTCCTTGGCACACTTGAGGGAATAGCTGTCTGACCTCCTTGCTCTGGAAAAAGGAGAGGTCCAAATGGATTCCATGTGCTCAGATCTGGGCTGTCTTTCAGTTCGGTGTGTCTGGGAAGAAACGGAGACTTGGGGTTTGTGCCAGCCCTGAAAACAGGATGATAAGGGCTGAAGCTTGGCTTGTTCATTGGAGTGGGAAACCAAAGGGTACGAGCCCCAGGCCGAGGGACACTGCGGCAGCATGGAAAGGACAGGCTGGTGGTGTTTGGTCCTGGGGAATCCGGAGCGAGTGACCCCCACAAAGCAAAGCTTCCGTGCTCACGCTGGAGCCAGGTGCGCTCTCCCTGAGGGCTGTCCCCGCTGTTCCTCCTCCCAGGGAGAGCTCGGAGCGCGCTCCGCCGGCGCTGCCCCGTTTCCAGGGCTCGCTGCTCCCCGGACGGACCTGTTGCCGTGTGCCCCCGCTGCCGAGCGCCGGTGACACTCTTACGCTGAAGGCGGGCGGTCCCATGATGTAATGCTGCCGCAGCTGCCCGGAGCGGCCGCTGCCGTTGGCCGAGGCGCGGAGTCCCCGCCCGGGCGCTCCGCCCGCCGCCCCCCCGGCGGGCCATAAAAGCCCCGAGGCAGAGGCAGGGCAGCTTCCCCGGCCCCTCCGCCGCGCAGGTGACCCAGGGACAGGTGAGCCCCGCAGGTGCGGAGGCGGCTCGGGGACGCTGCGAGGAGCTCCCCGGCCACCTGTGGAGCCGGTGCCGCCTCTGCCGGGCGGCTCTGCCGGCGCAGGGAGCCGGCGGGAGCGGGGAGCGCTCGGGGGAAGGGGCCGCTCTCCNTCAGCACCACGGACAGCGCCCGGCGGCGCCTCCCAGGCGGGGCCGGACCGGGACACGAGCCCGGCACCGGGAACCGGCACCGCGCACCGGCGGGTGCGGGCAGGACTCTCCCGGGACATCACCGCCCAGCCAGAGCCACCGAGGCGGCGCTGGATGTTCGCCGGGGCCGGGGTGAGTCCAGCCCGGAGGGTTCTCTGCGGGAGAGGGGAGGCAGGAGAGCGGCAGAGGGGAGCGGCACTGCCCGGTCACCTGCCCGCAGGTACCCGGTGCCGGACAGGGATGCCCGGGGCGCGTCCCCATCCAGCCCTGCCGACACGGGCGCACAGGGGCCGGGAGCCGTGCCACTGCCCCGAGCACGGCACTCGGGAGGGACTCGGGGTCTGCCTGACAGCCAAGGGCTGGATGAGGTGGGAAGGGACATTGGGATGGATGCGTTTTCCGAACATCGCTGCCAGCCCCAGGTAAGACACACTCACAGCCTCGGGGAGGGCAGGGAATGAAAACATTTGGGAAGCACGGAATGATTACGTGAATCCAAATGTAACCTGCACTTCCTAGCCACTCACCATCAAAGCTTTATGCTGGAAAACCCAACACTCTTGTTTTGAAATTGTGTCTGACTGGTAGTTCATGTGTAAAGTTGCTCTTAAAATTCCCTAGTCTGTAGGAGAAACAGGACGTTTCAGCAAGATACTGTTGGGAGATGATGCTTCATGAACAGTTATTTGAAATTATTTTTCCTCCATGGCTGATTCTATCCGACTACTCAAAATCTGCCTTGCAGTAGTGGCACACTTTGGGTCCATTGACAGATTGTGTTAAATTGAAGTGCTTAATGGCTAAATCAGAGTGGATTTTTTCCCAAAATGCTCCCCTCCAGAGAAAAAAAAATTAAAAATTGAGTGTGATCAAATTAAACAAAGTGATTGTTTTTTGATTTTAATTTTGACAAATTTAAAGCAACAAGGTATTTATCTCTGGCTCAAGCTGAAATAAAACATTTTTTTTCTCTTTAGATTATTAAACCAAGGATCTAATACAAAAAATAAAAAAGATAAAATGTTCAAGTGTTTGAGCACTTTGGAAATTAAGCATTTCACAGAGCTATTGCCTGCTGAAGTGATTTGCTGCATTTTTTTAATCTCCATTTTTGGAAGCTGGGATATTCCCTGAATGAATCCCTGTTGATTGGAAATTCTCCCCCACCTCTGCTAAATGTGTGTTTAAACACTTTGCTGAACAGACGCTCAAGGTGATTTAATCCAGGCTCAGCCTGGCCACATCTGTCCTTACACTTGTATTTTTCCCGAGTGATGTTGGTCTCTGAGAGGAAAAGGAAACAAGCTGTTCTCCATTTTAAGGAAACTCCTATTTGTTATTTCAGAATTAAGTATTTTGGGGAAAAAAGAACAAAAACACTTGAAAAGAAAGTTATTTCCTTTCAGGCCTTGAATATCCACAGAGCCTTTTGACATATTTTATAGACATGAACAAAGTAAAGGTGGTAATGTTTCCCTATGGAACTGGAGTGGAGAGATATCTTTGTTATCTCTCTGTAAATCTTTTAACATCTCCCATCAGTTCTGTGTGCACACAGTGACTCTGATCTGTCCTGAATGCAACAACTGCTGAGGTTCAGTCTGGGCAGTGCCTTGTCTCTGCCAACACCAGTACCAGGCTTTTCTCCTTGAAGTTCAGCCGTAAAATAAGGGGGAAAAAATCCCATATTCTTCACCTGCTTCCCCAGAAAGCCATGCAGAAGAAGCCAGAAAATTATATTGGACCAAATACCTCTTCCTGCATTTATGGGTTTATCTCCACATTCTGGGAAATTGCCTAATCAGATTTCATATTTGATATAAAAAATAGTAGGACAGATGATATATCCTCAAAGCTAACTAAATTTTGTATTTTGCAGTCTTGCTTAATCAAAGTTTCATTTCCATTTGTTCAGGGCATATTTTGTCACTTTTTTTTTTACTGGCAATTTTCTGTAGATCTCATAGATGGATCCAACCCTTAGGTCTCTGAAGAACAGGGGACTCAGGGTAAGGTCTGAACTTAATTCAGTTTAATTCCTGACCCTTTAAGTATTCTTCAAAATGAGTAAACTGGAAATTAATCTGGCAGGAGGGTCTCACATCACCTACTGGAAGGAAATATTTGAAGTTTTACTAGAAATGAACACCATACAGACATCCAGATTTTTGTTGTTTAAAATTCAACAGAAATAAAGCCTGTTAAAGGCAGGATCCTTCTCACCCTCTCCCCCTCCCTCCACACAGACAATGTTCCAGGCTCCTGGCTCTGTGTGCCTTGCACAAATATTTGTCTGTGTGTCGCTGCCACTCCACTGCAATTGTGGCATCTGGTAGTAGCTGGGAGACTGGGAGGTGCTTGGGAATCTCGACAGGAAAAAGAGAGTGGATTTCAGACACGAGATCTGCGACAGCTTTTGAGCCTGGATAAACAGGACGAGGTTGTTGTGCCTCTGGCAGGGATTTGCTGTGCCCCAGACACCTTCAGCCTCTCCCAGCCCTGCACTTGGCCAGTGCCAAGCCCAGCCCTGCTCTGGGGCACAGCTGCTCCTGCTCAGCCCTGCACGGGCACTGGGGACACAGGAGCTGCCCCAGCCTACACCCACCCCAGTCCTGCAGGGTTCAGGCCCCAGTTCAGGGCCAGTGAGAGATCTCAGGGAAGTCTGAGCAAAGGATTTGGTTTTTCTGCTCACTCGAATCACAGAATCACAGGATGGTTTGGGCTGAAGGGACCTTAAAGCTCCTTGGGACATGGAAATTGGGTGCCATGTGTGTTCAGCACTTAAAGATTCTGACTCTGGGACTCTGGCTCAGGGGTTTAGGAAGGGCAGAGAAAAGATCTTTCGTGGCACAGTCTGTGCCTCTGCAGGTGAACACATGGACCTGCAGCAGGCCAGCAAACCCTGCGTGTCCTCGAGGAGAGAACTTTGCCTTTTGATTTATTTTCATTTGGAGACTCGGAATTTTTCATAAACCTACAGTAACTTACACAGTATCAGGCCCCACTTCAGGAGAATACAAATGCACAAACTTCAGTGCTGAACTCCCTCAGGAACCAAACTAAAGTCAAGCACTTGGCTGCACTGAGGATTAAAGGATGTTTCCATAATGTTATGCAAAGATCTTCTCTTTATCCTGTGCTACTTAAGGCTGTACATTCTTCCCAAGTCATGTTCAGAAACACAACTCCCTCCCCTGTGATTTTCCAAAGCATTTTAGTGTTTTCAGGTGCCCAGCATGACATATTCCAATTAATCCTGATTTTCAGGGACTTCTAAGCACCTGCCTCTTGTAATAGGTCCCTTTCAGAGTGTCTCAAACACAAATATAAGGTGTCCAAAATTGCTAACTTCTTTTGAAAATCCAGAGCCATGATGAACAGTCCACCTATTGATTCCAGCCCAGGTGAAAATTGCATGGATTCAAGCCCCCCAAAATCAGAGGCAATAGTCAGTACCTGCTCCCGTGGGATGACAATGCACCCTGCCATTAGAGCAAAGTTTCTCTTAGAAAGGAGAAAATTGCACCAGTGAGAACAAGCGCAAATCTTTTCAGTTCAGCTCGCAAAATTATTAATGTTGTGGTCTGTAATTCTGGCTAATCAAATATTGTGTTGCCAGTCGAATGTTCGTGGAGAAATCAATGCCACGGAGAGATGGAAAACTTTCCTGAGTTCCTCCCCTCAGACAAGGAGTCCCCATCTGGAGGGCAAAGGCTCCAGCAAAGGGCAGTGCTTTGCAGGCTCAGACCTTGCAGGGATCAGGAGCACTGGGAATTTCTCAGGAGCAAGGAGAGCAAAGGCCGGTGCAGACAAACCCTTTCCCAAGTGGGAAAGAGCTCAGAGTGTTTAAAGAGTTTTCAGTTGCTCCAATGGGTTGTTTAGATCTGCTCAGAGATAATCTGTACCCTGAAAGCAGAGGGGACAGAGGGGACAGAGGGGGCAGGAGGACAGTTCCCCTGATCCCATGGCCGGTGCACGGCTGGATGCAGATCCCGCCAGGATCGGGGAGCAGCAGCAGAGCTGTGCCCTTGCACAGTGCCTGGCTCTGGTGACAGCTGCTGGTGACAGGGACAGGGACACCCTCGGGAGAGGACAGGATTGACTCCCACTCTGGCTCAGCTGGGAAAAGGTGGCTGCAGCTCTGGTTTGACCAGCTCCTCCTCGGCCCTGCCCGAGGCACAGCGAGAGATGAGAAACAAACTAAGAAATGGCAATGGTTTGACTGATTTTTGCAATCCTAATCTGAAACCTAAAGCCATTCCTAAATGAGGCACCTCAAATCCCTTGTCCATAAAGACAGACCTTGTGATCCCCATTTCCAGGGTACCAGAAAACCAAATTCAGTGATATCTGCAAAGCTCTGGTGATCTGAGAGCAAATGGAACCAGAGAACAGAAAAAGGTGATTATCCTGTCAGGTTTGGCCTGGGAGGAAGATTATCCATCTATCTTGCCAGACCTATTTATCGTCTGATTTTCTCCTGGCTTAGCTTTTATCACCTTTCTAATCCTCCCCATCTAATTCAGACAACATTTTATCTCAGCAGTTCTCACCCTGTGCTGACGAAGGTGGGCTTGGAGCTCTGGGCAGGTTTACGTGACCTCACGAGGGGCTGCACAGGTGGGTGGAACATTAATTGTCAGCTAATGAGTTCACAACTTTCAAAAATAAACAAGCTGGTATATTTTTGTAGAAGAGCAGTGTTATATCTTTCTGCTGGTCTGTCAATGAGGGAATGGGTTTGGAAGAATTTCCAGAATTTTTAAAGGATGGACTCATTCTACATAACACACGAATCTAAATGTGTGTGTTTATCTATACCTGTTGTACAATGTGTATTTTAAGTGGATGTGATTTATGAAATTGGTTTCTGGGATGGGAAGTTCTGGGATGCATCATTTGAATCAGGCAGGACTCAAAGATAAATTTGAGGCAGATGATGGTTTCTGAGTATCGCTCATGGTTTGAATCCATTCAGAGAAAACAATGAAATTCCAGGGCTCCCAGTCCCTCACAGGGTTCAGGACTCAAGTCCCAGTGAGATGGAGGTTTCTCTGGATACCACAGCCCTCTGCCTTTTCCCTTTTCATCCCGAATCAACGGGCACTTTCCCCACCTTGTTGCTGGTGAATGCACTAGGGGCTAAACTTTATCATGGTTTCCAGTTCCTGGAATAGCTGCAAGCTGAGCACTCGGTTAGGGCCAGGCAGGAGGCTGGCAGAGATGATTACCTTCAGGCAGTCTCCGTGGAACATCCCAGGGTTCCTACAGGCACAGCCTAATGTGGGACTTAGGATGCTGAACAGACTCCCATTACAGGGCCAGCCATCTCCACACTTCCACACGGAGAGAGCTCCTCGTTAACATGCACACCAGTGGCTCCAGAACACAGCAGCCCAGTCGGGGCTCATTAAGGGCAAAATCATTCCAAGGGACATTGTTTCAGAAAGGAAAGAATTTAATTTCTCTCAGGGTTGGGGTTGAGTTGCAAAGAGCCCGAGGATTTTGCTCAGGGTTTTGCTGGAAGCTGTCTTGGAGCGTGGAGCTTGGCTGTGCCAGAGGCTGTGGTGGGGTTACCTTGAGAGGGAACCACAGCATCTGCCCCAGAGGGACCCTGGCTCACATCAGGAGCACATTAAAATAAATCTTTGTTAAAGAGGTGACTTTAAAGCCTGCGTGTCCTCTGGGAATCAGCAGCTGAGGTGGGAATTGCTCAGGCACGAGCCACAGGCTCCGCACTGCTGATGGAGGCTCTGTCTCTGTGCCTGCCCCAGACCTGCAAAGCTTTTGAGACCAGGAGGGGCGGTTGTGATGAGGAAATCTCAGTCCACTTTTATCAGCAGGTATTAAAAACCCCTAAGAGTTATCATTAATAGATACAAATGAGTCACTGCACAGCTGAAGTGTCGACTTTCTCCCGTTTACCATGGAACAATCCGCTAGAACACGCAAGATGTCCAATGCTTTAGTAATACACTGCAAATAAACATCTAATTATCAGGTCTGAGAGGGGAAGGACTAAAAAGCAACAAGGATGAAGCCATTTGTCATCACAGTTTGATTTCCTGTACAGAGTCCTGCACGAAGTGTGCTGGTAGCTCTCCTCTCCCATGTGTGCCACTGCTCCTCGGGAATAACTCTGATGCCTGTTCATTCAAAGCTCAGCTCTATTTTAAAAATCTACTCTCTCTGAAAGGGCTGTCTTTAAAAAAACCAAAAAATTGTACAGGAAAAAGGACAAAATTGCTTCTCAACAAAGGGGCCTATCAACAGCCTGTCAATAATGTGCCAAAGGGCAGAACCTGCCTTTCAAAGAGACTCTGAAGCCTCGACGTGTACTTTGAGAGCAATTAAGGGATGTAAGCAACATGATTATTATCTCATGGGTGACATTTTCATCGGCTCTTCGGGAAAAAGGAGAGATGGGCTTGAGATGGCTGTGATCAATGTTCATCCTAGTCCTGCAGAAATGGCAGGAAAACGTGGTAGATGGGCCTGAAAATCAAAATGCGCAAGGAAAGGAAGGGTGGGAGGAAGAGGTGATGAAGGCAGAAGGATTTTAAATCATAGAAGCTGAAAGAATGAGTTACATGAGAAGGAGAGAACCTGAGAAATGTGAGTGGGAACCTGTGACTCCTCCTTTCCCCGTCTCAAGCCCTGTGTCTTCCACCTCCTCATTTATCAGGGCACAGCTCCATCCTGAGCCTGAGGAAAGAGGAACAGAACATTCCCAGGGACTGAGGCGATGCCTCAGGGCTGACGTGTGTTATGGTCACTCTGCTCTTTCTCCAGAGCCATTGAGTTCGGGTCATCGAGTCCAACCATGAACCATTCCATCAGATCCCATCCATCCATCCATCCATCCATCCATCCATCCATCCATCCATCCATCCATCCATCCATCCATCCATCCATCCACCCACCCCTCCATCCATCCATCCATCCATCCATCCATCCATCCATCCATCCATCCATCCATCCATCCATCCATCTTTGTGCTGCAGGTGCCAGCACAGTCCCAGAGACGGCAGCGTGGGGACAGACAGAGCTGGAGGGACACGAGGGGTGCGAGACAGGACTGCAGGTGGGAACCTCAGCCAGAGTCTCATTGCCTGGGATAATGCCTGAGGGGTGAGAGAAGCCTGGACCCTACCCCAGGAGCACTGGCTGGCTCAGGGGGATGAGCTCAGCCCCAGCCACCCCGGGTGGACTGGGAGAGCAGAGCCCACACGGACTCTGCTGCCGGCACCAGGCCAGGACAGAAGCCAAGCAGAAGCTCAGATGTTGCACATCCCCAGCTGTTCTGGAGCTAGGCAAAATGTTTCATGGAAAACACATCTGCAAAAGCACATTTGGCTGCAGTATTTTCCCAGTTTGCTGAATTTCTTGTTTAGGAAAACAAACTTAATTGCAGCAGAACAAAATGTTGCTTAATTTGCTATAAAAATCTCCTTCCTACTTTTCATTTTATGAAAAAAATTAGAAATGTTAATGTTGAGTGAAAGAAATGATATTTTAAATGTTTGGAAATCTCCCTTGTCCCAAGAGATCCTGTTATATTCCCAGCTCCTCTCTGCATGTATCAGCACAGAGGAGCACATATCCAAATTTCTGTGTGCATCCCCACAAGTGTGCACTCACATCCTGGGCAAACAATTCCAGGCAGCTCTGACAGGCATAAGCTGCTCTGCATTCTCCAGGAGTGCCTTTGGAAGAGGATCTTAATAAGAAAAATAATGTTATGTTACTAGTTAAACACTGGGAATAATTCCTCCATCACAGGCAAACTGTGCTGAAGCCGGGAATGAACCCACACGTTCCCTGGGAGGAATCCCCAGGGTCCCAGCAGGATGCATTAACAGCTCGTCTCTCCAGTGAGCCGTGATGGGAAGAGCATGGAGCAAAAAAAAAAGGTAAAGTGGTTAAAAACAACTTGTATTTTTAGAGCCCAGTCTCCCACAGAAATCTTACGAGATGCTGAGCTCTCCACTTCTGATTTGCAAGGAATAATAGTTTGGAAGCCCAGCTGAGACTCCTGGGCTGTAAATTTTCTGTAATGTTTTTCTCCAGACCCATTTGCTGTCCTGCTAATTAATCCAGGTAATGGCTGGGCTGTTTTTTCCCCTTCAGCAGCAGTTTTCCTTTTTGTTAACACGAACAGAGAGAACCCAAGAACCGATCTCTCGAAGGATCCTGGCTGGCAGCAATATCACCATCTGACTGAAGAGAACTCAGGCACACGCATAATCCTCGGGAAAATTCATCTCCACCCTCCCGCAGACCCCGGTGAGAGCCCTTGAAGTGGTAATTAAAGTCTATTGAGTGGCAACTGCACCTGTTTAGAGAGGAGAGTGCGGGTAAGAGGTGCACAAAGGGAGATGAGCAGCGCGGAGAGAGGAACTGCTGGAGGTGGGGAGGAAGAGAAGTGGAAACAAGGGGGGAAAAGTGTTTGTTGGTTTGTTGAAGTCGATCCAATCAGTTGTGCATTTCCATCCTGCGCTAGATTTGCTCCCTCTGCGCTCTCGCAGCCGCTGATGGAAGCGCCGGGGGGTTCCCCCAGCAGCCCAGCCCCGGCCCCGCTGCTCCCGTGGTGTAAATCCGCAGTTCCGCGCGGTCCTTGAGGGCTCACGGCAGCCCCAGCTCGCTGATGCCGCTCGGCCCCGTCCCAGGGACGCTCATTCGTAGCCCCCGGCCCCTCGGGCTGGCCCTGGGACGTGCCAGCTCTCGTCCCTCTGCCCCAGGGGAGAGCAGGTCCCTGTGTGACAAACAGCCCCCCGCAAACCTCGCAGCACCGCGGGAGGGAATCACAGGCGTTTGTGGGTTCTGGCAGATGGGGCCAGAGCAGAGTCCAGGCAGCAACAGAGGGACGTGTCCCTTGTCACTGCAATTCCGTGTGTGCCCCAGAATCAGCTGGGCTGAACCAGGATTCCTGGGGTGAGAACAGGAGGGGACAGGGATTCATCCCGAGAGCACCCCGAGGCTGAGCTGAGCAAACGAGTCAGGCAGAAGAATTCCACCGGTGTTGGCAAATCTTTCTCTCTCACTGGACTCGATGGCAGCCAGTCCCCTGTGAATCCCTGACCTTCACACTCCACAGGCTGCCTGGGATGGCTCACAGAAACCACAGGAGATTTCTTCCTGTTCCTGATTGTCAGAGCACACAGCAATTCTGGTGTGAATGTTGTTGCATCTGATTTGGACAAGTCCTGTCAGCAGCACCTCTGCAGCTTCCCAAAGCTGTGCCAGGACATGCTTCGGTGTGAATGAGGATAGGGAAGAACTTGCACTCAGAAAGTCACAGAATCCCAAATGGTTTGGGCTGGAAGGACCATAAAGCTCATCCAGTGCCACCACTGCCATGGGTGGGGACACCTTCCACTGTGCCAGGTTGCTTCAAGCCCTGTCCAATTCCATTGACTGTTCCACGTGGGATTTGAAATTAGCTGCGTGTCTGGTCCAACCATTTGACTACAGTTTGTGGAGACAGATGGACATCCCTGGACAGCAGGGTAACCTGCCAGTCAAATCCTGTCCCAGGGTGAGAGGAACTGATGTGCCGACCGAGCAGGGAGGCTACATGACAGCACTGAAAGTTCAACTGCCATAGAATCATCCCTAAAATACCCTCCTTGCATCTTAAACTCCAGTCTTGTGCATTAACCAACTCACTGGGTGGGAGGGCACCATGTGATAACTCGTCTTGTTTCTGCCTTTTGACTCCCAAACACTCCTCTCTCATTTTTCCCTTTTAGCCCTTCTGTCCCTCGGCCCTTTTCTCTCTTCACCTTCCCTCTGATTGCTGAGCAGCTTTTTGACTTTTCCATCAATAAGTCTAAAGAGCATTTGAACCTCTCTGGTCCCCCTTTCTCTCCTCCCTCCAGTTCCAAATCAGGCAAGCTCATCGATCAGAGGAGCTCAGGAAATATCTGGTGTTTTGTTGTCAGGCTGATAATAACATTGCAGTTGTGAATGGGCTGCTGCAGGCCTGATCATGGACACCTGCAGGGTTTGTTTAATTGCATTTAATGACAAATCCTATACAGAGGAGCATTGCCAGAGAGATTTATTATCCGCCAAAGAGGCAAAGCACAACAGCTCAAAATATAATTTGCACTGAGCATATTTCCCCCTGCCTCTCCTTAAAGCACGGTAATAAATGACAAATCGGGTAAAGTGGGAGACACGGGGCTGGGGAGGAGGTGGGGGGCAGAGGACAGAGATTGAAACCAAAGGAAATAACAGCAATAAGGCCACATTGTTCTCTCTGCCCTCCCTGTGGTCTGGTGTGGAGGAAATTCTGTTTGTTTAATTTACAGCCTGGAAGTGCAGCTGGGGATCTCTCTGTGATGAGCCTGGTTGGAGATAGCTGGAGGCCGAGTCCCCACTCTTTCCAGACAGGCTTTTGCCTGGGTTCTGGAGCTAAGTTTAGCTCCCATCCACAGAAACAATTACCAAGGAGCCTCCCTGTGCTGGGGAGAGGGGCGAGGTCCAGCTGCCACCAGTACAAGGAGCCACGTCCCTGAAACCTCTGGGACAAAGCAGAAGTGGCAGATCCCTTCCTGACAAATATCACACGGAGAAATACGGCCCCACAGAGACAGTCTAGACAAAAACCTCACAGCCCTCTGAGCCTGCAATTTATGTTTCCTACCAAGCACCTCGCTCTGAACAGGGAATGGCTGGGTGTGAGACCAAGAGAGGAGCTCTTGCTCACACGTCTCCTGTCTTGATTTTTACCTGTCTGGCAATGATTTGTGGTAAATCCCTTTGTGGAGCTGTGTCCCAGAAGAAGGACTGAAAAGTGTCCTTGTCACCTGGAATTCCAGCCCAGCTTAGCACTTCCCAAACTGTCTTCTCTCTCAAATTCATTCTTCTTTACAATGCATCCTCTCTTCCACTTATCTTGGGCCAAAGACTGATTTGTCCTGAATTTCTATTTCTAAATATTGCCTCACTCCACAGATGCTTTCACTGCATGCTCACTACTGTTCCACTTGATATTCAGATTAGAATCACAGAATATCCTGAGTTGTAAGGGACTCACAGGGATCATCCCAGTCCAGCTCCTGGTTAAATTTTACCCAGGAGGTTTGGGGTGACAGCAGTTTTGTACAAGAACACATCCCCCCGTGTTCAGCAGTTGGCTCTGTCCTTACACAAACACGGTGTTGGGTAACACCTGGACCCGTTTTTATCTGATTTCCTGGACAATGGCAGTATCACTAATGCTCCCTGTTAAATAAGACCACCTGGACATCTCCTGGTATCAGCCCCAGCTATCACAAACACTCCTGCTACCTAGGCCAGCACAAAGGGCTGTTATCTCAGAGCAGCACAAATCCCCAGACTGAAACACCCATCTGGAGTTAGAATAAAGTGTCCGTAGAAAGCACATATGTCATAAAAAAAGGAGAGGGAGGGAGGGGACTGCTCCCCATGAGCTCCCACAGGGCACAGCCCCTGCCAGCAGCAGCAAACCCAAACCCCCTCCTGTTGCTGCACACTCTTCATCCTCCCATGGAAGGAGCAGCCAAGGCTGCTGAGGAATGGTTTTGTTTCTTTCCCTTTTTTCCTCACCTGCTTACAAAAGTACCCATAACAGTTGGGTGAAGATGGGAAGAGGCTGTTCCCTGCCTGATTTCAGTGGCTGAGGTGAGTAAAGCTCTACTGGACAAGGAATAAAGTCAGATCCTTTCCATGGGCGTGAGCCAGCACCGTCCTTCCACACCTCAACCACGTGAGGGATTAACAGAGAAAACCTGGGCAGTGAAAGAAAAGCTGGACCTGAAGCAAAGATTGCTCATCAACAAATCCAGAGAAAGGGAACAGCAAAAGGGGTTTGTTTTCCTTGCTTAAATCAGCCTCTCAGCAGGATTCCAGGAAACTCGGCACTGTCATTATCTTTCTCTTTGCAGAGTCCTTTTCTCCAGCGTTCCCCAGCATACATTGCATTTGCTTATTGTAGTCAGACTCAAATCGAGCTGGGAGACAGACAGGTTGACAGAGCACTCCTGGAGAGGTTTATCCCAGGGTGAGGCAAGAGGAGCCCCTGCTGAGCCCTGATGTCCCTGTAGAGTCTCCAGAGTGAGGAAATGGAGCAGAAGCCCACGGGAACAGCACAAATTGGAGAGATGATTACAGGGAGATTGGATGTGGTCTCAGGAGGAACGCTGCAAAGGGCAGCAGGCATCCCTGAAGGAGAGGCAGGAACAAGGATTACAGGATGGGAAGAACTGAGGAAGGATGCTGGGAGAAGACGTGCGGGAGGACATCCCTGAGGAGGAAGCGCTGCTCTCCTGGCCTGGCTCTGTGTGGAAGACTAGTGATTTTGTTGTTGTGTTTGTAAAGGTGACAACAAATCATAGCCTGCCATACAGCCCAGGCTGCCACGGCCCAGGTGTGCAAGTGTTTTGGGGTGCTGGAGCTCCTGTCAGGGCTTATTCTGCTCCTCAGTCCAAATGTCCCCCAATTCCTTCTTCGGCCCCAGTTATATCCTGAGCATGATGTCCTATGGTCTGGAACATCCCTGGGGTCAGCTGGGGTCAGTCCCAGGCACCCCCAGCCCCTCCCCAGCGTGGCCAGACGAGGGCAGGAAAGGCCTTGGCTCTGAGTGAGCTCAGCAAGAGCAAAAACATCTCTGAGTTATCAGCCCTGTGCTCAGCACAAACCCAAACACAGCCCCAGACCAGCCACTGAGAAGGAAATTCACTCTGCCCCAGCTGAAAGCAGCACAGGAACCCACCCCAAACAGACCAGAGCAGGCTCAGGGCACTCGGACACCTCGATGCCTGGCAGGGCTTGTTTGGAGAGCTGAGCCCTTTGCTTCCAACAGGGCCTTAAAATATAAAAAGAACAAATTTTCAACACCACTCAGAGCCTCCATTCTCAAAGGTATTTAGGTGTGAAAATGAAACTCCTGAATCCTGCCGAGGCCAGTGGTAAAAGCACTGAAACATCTTTAATAATTTGGGTTGTTCGTGCTGTTGAGCACTTTTCTCTCTTTTTTTTTTTTTTTTTTTCTTCTTTTTAAACTTACCAGGCTCAGCATTGCCCACATCACTGGTACTATGGCAGAAGTGATTTAGGAATCACAGAATGGTTTGGGCTGGAAGGGACCTTAAAGCTCTCCCAGTGCCACCCCTGCCATGGCAGGGACACCTTCCACTGTCCCAGGCTGCTCCAAGCCCTGTCCAGCCTGGCCTTGGACACTCCCAGGGATCCAGGGCAGCCACAAATCTGTTGCCAGAAGAGTTTTAAACCTGCACAAATCGCTGTCATTTGATGGTGCCTGAAAGAAAAGATCCAAGTTTCATAAACCACAACGACTCTCTCTCCCCCTGTCTTTTACTTCCCCACTGACAGATTAAATCCACACAAAATTCCGAGGGCAGCAATGCAGCCATTAATGCTGCAACGGCCAGGCTGGTGTCTGATGTAAATGAAACTTTGATTTAGTGTTCCCCCAGAAGCCTCCCCAGCGTGTTCATCCTCTGCAGGCTGATCAAAATCCTCCCTCCCAGGTACCCGCAGCCTCCTGCCCCACATAAGCACAGAAAATAATGTCATCAGAGCCCTGCTGATGGAGGCAGTTACAGGACAAAGGCCCTGCAGCAAGGTGGGGATTGGGTCATCGTTCCTGCTAATGTCAGGGTGCCATTTCTCCCTATTTTTAGAATTGTTCCCTTTGTGTGGCAAATTGCTTAACTGTAGAGACAATCTGGTGTTCACTGGCTCTGGGAGCAGGGACCCATCTTTCCTGGCTTCAGGAAATCACACAAACTGCTGAAAGCTGGAGATGGATAAAACCTGGGTACACAGGAGCCTGCAAACCTCAATTTACACTGAAAAACCTGAGGAGCTGCTGCAGCCCTGACTGAGCACAAAGGAAATTTCTGCAGGTTTCTAAATTATCCACTCTCTGCCTCAGAAAGAACTCAGGTATTCAATAAACCAGTATGGACTCTGCTCCTAAATTATTTTGATGCTTTTGGAACTCTTAGCACAGCTCCAAACTTCTCCACATTTTGAGGGAAGAGATGGGGAGCAATGGATTAGGAATTCTGGAGCCTTTCACACTGAGGATGTTCCAAACCATCCATCCCAGCCCTTTGTTACTCTCCACATTGTACATCGTGGTTGTCCCAGACACCTCAGCATGGATTGAAGCTCTTTGGCTTCAAAGCAGAGCAAACACGAGCTGTAAATTCCAAGTTTGCAGCCTAAATAAGCCAGGCAGACAGAGAACAGTTATTATTCCCGTGTTATTGGCAGGGAATTGAGACACAGGAAGATTAAATGACTGGCCCAAGGTCACCAAAGGAGCCTCCTGTAAAGGTGAGGGCTCAGCCTGGATTTCTGAAGTCTCTGCCCAGTACTTCAGCCATCCATTCACTTGCTCTTTAAGTACCCTGTCATTATTTCTGTGAAGGAAATTATGCTCCTCCTGCAGCAGCCGGCACCGTGTAATTCAGCTTGTCTGAAAGGGAATATGAAATGGCAGTTTCACAAAAAATTAACCCTCCTGCCACGCAGCCTGGCAGCCCTGTCACAACGTCTCATCTGCTCTTCCTCCCGTGGGGATTTAACTCCCCCCTAATTCCCACAACTCTGGCTGGGGCTTTTTCTGTGTTATCCCAAAAACCCTACACAGGTGGCCCCTGTGGGGGACCGTGGTCTGCAGGGGAGGGACGTGGAGGGTTTGAGCCCCCCGTTCCTGCCCCAGATGTGGGGATTCACCCACGTTCCTGAGCTGCTGCTGGCACGGGGAGGATCCCGGCAGCTCCTGGGAGGAGCAGCAGCAGCTGGAGCTCAGCGGGAGAACCCGGGAGCAGCCACACGTCCCTGCCACCCTCAGAGGGATGGCACAGATCAGAGGGGGAGCAGCCACACGTCCCTGCCACCCTCAGAGGGATGGCACAGATCAGAGGGGGAGCAGCCACACGTCCCTGCCACCCTCAGAGGGATGGCACAGATCCTTTGTTCCCAGCTGTGGTGTCCGTGGAAGTGGGAGCTGTCCAGGAAAGAGGCTCCGACGTTGGAACAGCCTGGGAGAGCTGGGGGTGCTCACCTGGAGAGGAGAAGGCTCCAGGGAGAGCTCAGAGCCCCTTGCAGGGCCTAAAGGGGCTCCAGGAGAGCTGGAGAGGGCCTGGGGACAAGAGATGGAGGGACAGGACCCAGGGAATGGCTCCCACTGCCAGAGGGTAGGGCTGGATGGGATATTGGGCAGGAATTTTTTCCTGTGAGGGTGGGCAGGCCCTGGCACAGGGTGCCCAGAGCAGCTGTGGCGGCCCTGGATCCCTGGCAGTGCCCCAGGCCAGGCTGGACACTGGGGCTTGGAGCCCCAGTCAATAAAAGGTTGGGGGTGAAGTCCCGAGGCTCCAGCACATTCCACACCCAGGGATCCACAGGGAGAGGCTGCTGTGACTCTTCTCCTCCTGCTCTTTATTCCCTCATTACTGAGAAATTTCCTATTAATGGAAAACCCATTTCCATCAGCTGCACTTTACCCCATGATGTCTCTGAGAGCACCCAGGAACCGGGGGCAGGCTCTGAGCTGGGTTTGGGACCTAAAAACCTGTGTGGCATTCTGGTGAATTCCTAATGGATTCTATGGAGGGGAAATTAATAGGAAGCTTTGGTTAATAGATACTTCAGATAAAAGAGCGAGTGCATCTGGTCACCATGGCAACACAAGAGCCAGCGGGGAGAGGAAATGTCACCGTGTCTGTGCCTTGACCTGCAGCACAAACAGCCTGGGAGCTGGGGCTTGGCACTGCCCTTCACAGAGGGGACAGGGACACGGCACTCCCAGGCTGGATATTCACAGCCCAGGAATGCCCAGACACACCCAGAGGGTTCACGGTGTTCAAATGGAACTCGTGGGGCTTTTTCGGGGTGAAAACATGATGAACTCATGCCCAGAGTTGTGTGTTCCCACAGCCCTGAGGGAGAGGTTGGGCTTGGTGATCCTGGAGGGCTTTTCCAGCCTCGAGGAGTCCCCGGTTCCTCCTGTCCTGACGTGCAGGGAGCTGCCCTTGCACAGCACGGACACCCTGGAGGTGTTTAAGGGACCTTTGCCCCTTTTCTTCTCAAACACAAAGTCGCTGTGTCACAGAATTCCAGGAAGTTTTAGGCTGGCAGGGACCTTAAATCCCACCCAGTGCCACCCTGCCATGGCAGGGACACCTCCCACTGTCCCAGGCTGCTCCAGCCCGGCCTTGGGCACTGCCAGGGATCCAGGGGCAGCCCCAGCTGCTCTGGGAATTCCATCCCACCCTCACAGGGAACAATCCCCGGGCCCAGACCTCGTGTGGGAATTCTGCCACGGACACTCCGGCTCCAGGAGCAGCTGCTGCTGCTCCCAGGGACTTTCAGAAGCTGCTGAAGTGAAAATTGGGCTCCTGCTGCCTGTTATGCAAAAGCAGTTTCTTAGCAACAAAAGTGATATTCTGTGTGAAGGCAACAGGCATCAGTGGGATAATCCACTGTAATTCCAGACAAGACCTAAAATGGGTGGATGGACTGAATAATAATCATGACAGACAGAATAATAATAATGGAAATAATGAGACTAAGCTTATTTCCCTGGATAGGAGAAACCCAGCTATAAATAAAATAGAATGGGAGAAACCCTGTGCCAGTTCTCTGTGTAAAGATTAGGGACACCTAAACCCAACTTATGCCCTAAAAATACACTCTGGTGAGTAAAGCTTTGCTCATCTAAGCTGAGCTATTTATTGCTTGAGTGTTTTCCCTCACTCCGGGCAGGTATTGTCATTCAGGGATGGAGCGAACTGGACATAACATCCCGTGGGGGGAATTGGAGGGAATAAATCTGCGTTCGCTGGTGGGGACGAGGCTTTGCCACTTCCAAGGCAGGAAAATCGTACTTTAAAACGCACCACCAGACATGTGCAGGGCCATGGGCCGGCCTGCGTCACCCCTGTGGCTCCGTTACAGCTCAGGACATTATGACTTCACAAAACCTGCAATTAAACCACGTCAGATTAATGCTGTGCAGCCGCTGTGTTTTAAAGTGCCATAATGTCAAGGAATTCAAGAGAAATAAAACCGCTATGAAACCAGCACACGCTGGGAGTCACAGTCACACTTGGACAGCGCCCGGTCCGCGCGGGGCGCACTGGGAAGCGTAGTCTCGGCGCCGGTGAAACCCCGTTAGCGGCGCTACCCGCAGCGGGCGAGAAGACTACACTGCCCAGCATGCCCCGCAAGGAGAGGGTGCACATCCTTCCCGCGTCTCCCCCCACCCGCTCTACCTTCTGGGAAATAGAGTGCGCGCGGCACGGCGCCGGGCGAGCAGTTCCGCTCCCGGGACTACATTTCCCATCATCCGCCGCGCGTCCCGCTCCGCCCCGCGCGGCGCCATTTTGTTCCGCGGCGCAGCCTGAGATGGCGGCCGGGCCCGGGTGGTGAAGGTCCTGCCGCGCTGAGGGCAGGGGGGGGTCCCGCNCTGCCGGTCCATGGCCTGGAGGTGGCCGCTGGCGCCATGGACCTGCGCACGGCCGTGTACAATGCGGCCCGCGACGGGAAGCTGAAGCTGCTGCAGAAGCTGCTGGGCAGCCGCAGCCGGGAGGAGCTGGAGGCACTGACGGCGGGGCCCGGCGGCGGGGGCGGCCCCGGAGCCGGCAGCACCCCGCTGCTGATCGCGGCCCGGCACGGACACCTGGAGGTGGTGGAGTACCTGCTGGATCACTGCGGCGCCCGCGTGGAGGAGGGCGGCTCCGTCAGCTTCGACGGCGAGACCATTGAGGGGGCCCCGCCGCTGTGGGCGGCCTCGGCTGCGGGGCACCTGGGCGTGGTGCGGAGCCTGCTGGACCACGGCGCCTCGGTGAACCAGACCACGCTGACCAACTCCACCCCGCTGCGGGCCGCCTGCTTCGATGGGCACCTGGAGATCGTGCGGTACCTGGTGGGCGAACGCGGGGCCGACCTGGAGGTGGCCAACCGGCACGGCCACACGTGCTTGATGATTTCCTGCTACAAAGGGCACCGGGAGATCGCCCGGTACTTGCTGGAGAAAGGGGCCGATGTGAACCGGCGCAGCGTGAAGGGAAACACGGCCTTGCACGACTGCGCCGAGTCGGGCAGCCTGGAGATCCTGCAGCTCCTGCTCCGCTCCAAGGCCCGCATGGAGAAGGACGGCTATGGCATGACCCCTCTGCTTGCTGCCAGTGTCACCGGCCACACCAACATCGTGGAGTACCTGATCCAGGGCGGGCTGCAGCAGGACGAGGCTGCGGGGAGCCAGAGTGGGACGTGTGCCTCAGTTGGGAGCCATCAGAGGGGCTGTAGCGAAGAAGGCTGTGAGGGATGCGGTGCTTCAGCTTCCAGTCAGGACGAGGTCCCGAACGTGTTCTGCACTCGAGAGGCTGCTGTGGAAGCGCTGGAGCTGCTGGGTGCCACGTTTGTGGACAAGAAACGAGACCTGTTGGGAGCCCACAAGTACTGGCGCAGGGCGATGGAGCTGCGCTGCGAGGGCGGGAAGTACCTGCCTAAGCCCGAGCCCCGGCAGCTGGTGCTGGCCTACGACTATTCGCGGGAGGTGAGCTCTCTGGAGGAGCTGGAGGCCCTGATCACGGACCCCGACGAGATGCGCATGCAGGCACTGCTGATCCGGGAGCGTATCCTGGGCCCTTCCCACCCCGACACCTCCTACTACATCCGATACCGCGGGGCCGTCTACGCCGACTCCGGCAACTTCGAGCGCTGCATTAACCTGTGGAAGTACGCCCTGGACATGCAGCAAGGCAACCTGGAGCCCCTCAGCCCCATGACTGCCAGCAGTTTCCTTTCCTTTGCTGAGCTTTACTCCTACGTGCTCCAGGACCGTTCCAAAGGCACTTTAGCCACCCACCTGGGCTTCTCCGACCTCATCGGCGTGCTGAGCAAAGGGGTCCGGGAGGTGGAGAGGGCCCTGGTGCACGGCAAGGACCCTGTGGCCGACTCGGCGCAGTTCACCAAGACGTTGGCCATCATCCTGCACCTGGTTTTCCTGCTGGAGAAGGTGGAGTGCACCCCGGAGCAGGAGCACCAGAAGCGCCAGACCATCTACCGCCTGCTCAAGTGCAGCCCCCGCGCCAAGAACGGCTTCACCCTCCTGCACATGGCCGTGGACAAAGACACCACGACGGTGGGGCGGTACCCCGTGGGCAAATTCCCGTCGCTGCACGTGGTGAACTTGCTGCTGGAGTGCGGGGCAGACCCAGACAGCCGGGACTATGACAACAACACCCCCCTGCACGTGGCTGCCCGCAACAACTGCCCGCTGATCATGAGCGCCCTGATGGAGGCCGGGGCGCACATGGACGCCACCAACGCCTTCAAGCAGACGGCCTACGAGCTGCTGGACGAGAAGCTGCTCACCAAGAGCACCATGCAGCCCTTCAACTACATCACCCTCCAGTGCCTTGCTGCCCGCGCCCTGGACAAGCACAAGATTCCCTACAAGGGATTCATCCCCGAGGAGCTGGAAGCCTTCATTGAGCTGCACTAGGGTGCGACAGCCGACGGTGCCCAGCCTGTCCCCAGCTTGTCCCACCCCGCTGAGGTTGTGCAGCTGGAGGGCTCGGGCTGGCTGTGCCAAAGTGCCCGGGGCCGTGGCTGTGCTGAGCTTTGTCCCCATCTGTCATCACCCAGCTGGCGTGTCGGGGCAGGGGAGGAGGAGGCCCCAGAGCTCATGGCTGTCCCTCATTGCCACCTTCAGGTACCAGCTCTCTCCAGTGCACAGCCCCTGCCCTTCCCCATGCCACCATCGTGTCCTGAGAAGGAAGGAAATGGAGAATCCTTGGGACCTGCTGCCTCTCTCGTTAGTGCTGGATTAACTCAGTCAGTGTTCAGCTTTGGAGCAGCTACACATCCCCCACGTGCTCTGGCCCTTCCCACCCCACACCTTCAACAGATAGAAAGTGAGTGAGGAATGAAATACTCTCCAGCTAATGCCTTCCCCTCCCTTCTGTCAGGTTTGGGACAGCCCATGCCCAGCAGCCGAGGGGCTCGTGCTCTGCCCAGGGATGGCACAGGGCTGGGTGTGCTGAGGATGGGGTTTGTCTCTCTCATGGTTGGCCAAGTAGCAGATGGTGTTAAAAGCCTGAGATTTCCATGATTGTGCATAAAGCTGGGATGTTTTTTCTCTTGTAGAGCCAGGCCCTATCTATGCTGCAAGACTTCTCCAATCCTGTAAGATAGAGGAAGGTCAGTTCTGGTTATACAGTTTCATCCATAGATGTTGGAGTTTATGAATGGGGAAGAAAAAACTACTTTAAGAACAAAATCCTGATGTGGTGTTCAGGCCCTTGGCTTGTCCATTCCACACCCATTCACTCCATTCCCAGCATGTACCTGCTTTGGCTGCAGAGGGCAGCAGGGATTGAGCTGGAAGGGTGAATGTGGATGGTTTGGGAGCCAAAACAGCACATCTGGAACTATTTTTGAGTCTGAGCTCTTGCAAGCCCTTTAGACCAGGAGGTACCTGCAGTGTGGAGGTGCTTGGAGGGGGTTATGAAAGCAAAGGAGTGTCTGTGGTGGGTTTGCACCAGGGTGGGCTGAAGGAAGAAGCAAGAAATGAAAGTTTAAGATGCCTCCTTGTCCTTCTGAGGTTTTAGTATCATGTGCTTGGGCTCTGTTATTGCCCCATTCTGAAACCTCATGCAGTGGTTTCTTAGCAGCTGGTTTGGGCTTTTGAGTCTTCTTCTTTTTTTTCCTTTTTTTATTTTCTTTGTAACTTCACTGAGGATGGTGCTACTTCCAAGGTGGAATTTGAAATCTCACCTGGCTGCTGTTTGGGCAAGCTCCTTCCTTTGATGAGGATCTGCACACACCTTGTTTTTAACTCTGTAGTCTCAGGGCAGGTTTTTGCCTCCATGAGCAGAACCCTCCGTGGTGGAAAACAAAGAGTTTCCAGCAGTTTGTCCTTGTGCAGGCATTGATGGGCAGCCCGTGGCTCCTTCCCTGGCCCTGAGCAGGGTGGGAAGCACAGCTGAGGGGGGAAGCAGCTGCCTGGAGCTCTGGGAAAGGTCCACCTGGGAGAGCAGACCCCTGGCCCCACCCTTGCTCTCTGTGCTACTGAAGCTTCTCTACTTGTATTTATCAGCCTCAATAACCATGCTCTCTGCCCCTTCAAGATATTGTAGATCTGCCAGTACATTTTGCAGTGTTAACTATAACATTTATTTATAAAGCGAGGAGGTTTAACTTGAATTGAGCTGTAAAGTGCAGAGTTAGTTTAGCTGCCTTCTATTTTTTTTTTTTTCCTTTTGGCTGAAACCTGAACTAAACTGCAGGAATGGGATTTGTTCATTTGTGAGCTGATGAGCGCTCTTAACTTTAAATAATAAAACAAAAAATGGCTGCTAGAATGCAAGTGCTTTGGACTTCTTCCTGATAAGCCTCTGTATTCAGGTGTTTTCCTCTATTCTCAGTTTGTTTCCCAGGGATGGGACACTGGGGGTATGGAATTCTGGGGTGTTTGCAATTAACGGGTGTGATTGGTTCATTTCATGGTTACTCCTGTGAAAAACCAATCTGTGCTGCAGTGGCAAACATTTCCCCTGGAAAAGAGTGACACTGACACTGAAATGATACCTCTTCTTCTATGTTCTGCCTTATATTTTGGTGTAAATCAAGCAGTACAGTACAGTGTGAGAGGAACTGTGTTGACTTGGGTATTACCTGCCTTACACCTGTGGGACAGTGGACACAGTGAGCAGAAAGAGGGACACTGTCATCACTTTGGTTTCCAGCCCCAAATCCATCAGGGATGACAAAAACAGAGGAATTAATGGTACTGGAGTTAGTTCCACACAAGGACCTGGATCCCAGAAATGCTTGGTCTTCCCCAGGGAGAGTAGGTGCATAAAATACTTGAATGTTTGTCCTGTCCTTTATTGCTCCATCCTTAGTTCTTGATGCCTTGATGAATGATGGTGCCTTTGTGCTAAAAATGCCATTTCAGCAGTGCCTGTAGAGCCTGGAGATGTGCTTCTCCCACCCAGACATCCCTCCTGTGCTGCAGGTGGTCTCCAGGTGTGGGGTGAGCAGCTGCCAGGCAGGTACAAGGAGCCAGGTGGCCTCAGGGCAATTCCATCTGCACCCACGGCTGCTGGCAGGACAGAGGTGGGAAGGGAGTTACTCCAGGCAGGAGCAACTCTGGAGGTCTGGGCTCTTGTGGTCAGGGAGCTGGGGGATCCAGTCAGGTGCAGCAGCCCCAGGAAGGAGAATATTCTGTGTGATGGAAAAGGCTTCACTTTTTTTAAACACATAAATAATCTATAATTACATAGAGGGCCCAGCAATTAAATGTTGATAATAATTACAGGGTGGGAGAAGTCACTGCATGATTTAGGGTTAATTACACCAAACAGGCCTGACTGACTGTAGGGCCAGCTCCATGTGGGCAAAACATGGAGTTGTGGGGAGCAGGGCGATGCTTCAGGGATTATTTTGTTAATTCTTGGACAGAGAGTTTTTTCTCCACTGTGGTGGCTGCAGACCCTCCTGTGCCCCAGACACAGCTCTTCCTCCCCTTTGTGTGATCCAGGCACTTTGGATGTGGCTGTGCTGAGGTTGTTTACAAGCTTCAGCAGCTTTCAGTTGACTAATTTTGCATGATTATTTATAGTAGGAGAGGAGCTGGGAAAGGAGGGAGGAGTGAGTGCTCCCAAGGGGAGGGACTGTCCTGCACCAGCTGCAGGGGACAGGAACTGCAGTAACACAACAACTCTTAGTGGTGCCATGGAGGAGAGAAACCAGGAAAATAAAAGGAATTTGACCACTTGGAGGATGTCAGCAGGCTCTGGAAGGAGTAGATGAGTTAATCCATTGTCTCTGGGTCCTGCAGAGTTAAAATCCAATCTGGGTGAGAGCTGGAAGCCAAGAGCTGGGGGCAGCTCAGAGTCTCCTCCAAGGATTTGGTAATGTCTGTCTCACTCAGGGCTTGGCTTGGGGCTCGGAGGGCTCTTGGACCAAGGCTGCAGTCCAGAATGAGGCCCTGAGAGGGCCCAGCTCGGGCAGCCCCAGGGCTGGGGTGGGCTCAGATCCTCCTGGAACCTGCTGGGGAAGCCGAGGAGTGACACGAGCACACACAGACCTGCAGGAACGGGGTCACTTCCCTGTGCTGGTCACAGGGGCCCTCGGCATCCACGTTAACAGGGAGTGGCTCCTGAGGAGCCTGCGAGCTCTGCCCTGCTCCTGGCACAGGCTGAGCTGGCTCTGGGCTCTGCTCCGGGAGGGAACAGCCCCATTTCCAGTCTCTCGGTGGCTTTGGGGTGACCTCTGCTGACGATCAGGAAAATGGCTGTGCCTGGAGCATGGGAGGAGGAGTGAGGGCTTTGCTCCAGGTGCCCTCCTGGTGTTAAAGCTCAGTAGGTACCAGCCTGTACATCCCTTGCTCAGATCCTGCAAAATTACCCCTCCCACTCCCCGTTCTTGGATTTCTCCACCCTTCTGCACTACTCTGCTCACTGGTTTTGGGTTTTCCTTCCACTTTTTCCTTAAAGGCAGCTTCCCAAAGCACCCCTTGCAGATTGCCCCTCAAATCATTTGGTCAGTGCCATCCCCCAGCTGCTCCAGCCAACATGCAGAATAGTTTTCCATATATCCCTGACTATCCCTTTTCTAATTTCCTGGAAAGAACCAGAGGAACACAAATAAATTAATTAAAATTTATTTATAAAATATTCAAGTAGATCCAGACAATCAGAAAAATAATTTTCTCAGTTACTTGAAAATAAGCACAAGGAAGAACACTTCCAAGAGATCACAACATCTTTTTTTCCAGCAAAAAAATGAAGACTTTTCTTTTGTGCTTCAGGAAAATGGTACTCTTGATGCATAGAATAATAGTCCCAGTCCCAGCAGAATCACTCTAATCCAGGATTGAAATTAATTTTGTCTCTGGCCTTGGCTGCCCCGGGTCAGACATTGTGCCTGCTTTGCTCCTGGCTGTCCCGTGGCCCAGGTGGGGCAGTTTCCACCTGCATCACGTTGTGGTTCCCGATCTGAACCATGCGGGCGTGTTGGATGATGAGGGGTGGGATCCCTCCCTGGCCTGGCGTGATGTTGTAGTGGCCTGGGGGGAGCTGTGCTTGGCAAGGGGGAGGACCCTTCTGAGCAGGAGGGGGGTCCATCGGGCCAGGGGGACACCAGTGTTGGGCTGATGGCTCTGGTGGCGCTGCTGGAGGCACCCAGGGAGGGGAGCCCAGGCTCAGGGCAGCCCAGTTCTGCTGGGCTTGGCGCCGTTCCCAATGCGCCTGGAGCTTCCTTCTCTGCATCTGGTCCCACAGGGCTTTCTTCTCCTTGATCTTCTTGGGGTTAAAAGTGTTGTGCACATTCCTGGAGAAGAGAGGAGAGCTCTCCTTCAGGGTGACAAGCCCACTGAGCATCGTGGGGATCTGGCTGCGCTCCAGGGCGTTTGCCTTGGGTAGGAACGGGATGACCGAGTCTTGCTTGGAGGGGTCCAGGATGGACTGCATCAGAGCAGTGTCTGTCTGGAACAGGCACAGGTTGCACGGGAAGTTCTTGGTCAGCAGCAGGATCATGAAGGCAGAGTTTTCCATGGCCTCCTGGAAGCAAACCATGTGGCTGCGTCCGGCGATGAAGAAATCCTCACTGAGCGTGGCACCGTTGGACACCCCCATGCTCTCCAGCAGGTTCTTGACCTGGTGGGCCACAATCTCATCTTCATTGGCATGCAGGACAACAAAGGTGAAGAACTTGGCACCATCTGGCTCTGTTGGATCCATGGCTGGGAGAGCAGGAGGCCAGGCTGGAGAGGGGGATGAATGCAGGGGAGTGGGATACAATAGGTTGGAGGGAGATTCCTGAAGAGGAGGAAGAGTTGAGGAGAAGGAGTAAGTAGGAGGAGGAAGGGAACAGGTTGAAATAGCAGCAGGTGCAGAGTTACAGGGAATGCCTGCTGGAATGTAGGAGTCCTGTATGGACACGAGGGCAGGAGCAGTATCCACTGCAGCCCTTGGGTCAGGGACACCAGCAGATAATTGCTTTTCATCCTGCTTTTCTCTTGGTGTGTGAGGCTCTGTCACTGTGCTGGACACGTCACTGCTTTGGGCAGGCTCGGAGGGCAGCGGTGCCTCAGGAACAGGGAGAGGGGTGGGGTGACAGGGACTGACCTGCAGAACCTTCTCTGGTTGGGGCCCTTGGGCAGCTGTGTCCTGCCCAGGGGGAGAGCTGGGTGTGCTGGCACAGCTGGATTCCTGCAGGCCGTGGCTCTGCGTGTCCCCGTTGGGCTGTCCAGCATGGCTGGGCCAGGGGACACACTCAGGGACAGAGGGCTGGGTGTGAAAAGCAACTGTTGGTGATGCACTGATCTCCAAACAGCTGGACAGGGAGGAGCTCCCCACAGAGCACAGGGTCCGTGGGCCTGAAAGGTCTGAGTTGCCTCCGATCTGCACTGGTGAGCTCCTCATCAAGTACTGGGAGCTGGCTGTGCGGGGAAATCCTGCGTCCTCATGGGATCTCAGCGTGCAGAACCTGTCCCCTGAGCCCCCGCTGGCTGCAGAGCCCTCTTGGTCCTGTTCCTTGGGTGGGATGTTGTTGAGTGTCCCCCGCTGAGTGTCCTTGCTGGCGTGGCAGGCTTTGTCCCTGGTCTCAGGACTGCACAGCTTTTCCTGTGCCAGCACTGTGTACACCTGTGCCAGCAGTGCCACAGCACCTGCATCCAGCTGGGGAGGCTGCAACTCCTCCCTGTCTTCCTGCACTCCTGCAGCACCCAGTTTGATCTGGTGGACGTACTGGGCTGCCCGGTTCTCCCTCAAGGCATCCAGACAAATTCTTGCATCCGTTTCTTGCCCCAGAGTAAGCAGGACCATAGCTTGCAGTAACTTGCTGCAGGGCCCGGGTATCAAGTGCTTCAGTTTGTGTTTGAGGCTCAGCAGTTTCTCCGGTGGGGCCTGGGACAGAATGTTGAACACTTCCTCGAAGCTGGGCTGCAGCTCAGCGCTCTGTGCCATCTCAGCAGCTGCTGGCCCAGAGCAGGGATGGGAGAAGCATCTTATGGCAGAGGGTTGTCTGCCTGTGGGGCTCGGGGTGCCCCGGTCGCACTCCTCGCACCACACAAACCTCCGGTGCCCAGGGACTCGGCGTGGAACTGGGGCCTCTCTGTGCTGGGAATCTGTGAGGAGAACAGAAGACAGCGTTCAGAGGGGTGATGTGGGTGCTGGGGGATGCTCTTGGAGCTGCCAGCCTCTCTCTCACACCTCCCAAATATTTTTGCATCTGTTGGTGCTTGCAGCTGTGCCAGTACTCTGCATTATTCCAACCCAGTGATTAAGCAAAGAACACATTCTTTGCATTCATTTCACATTAATTACAACTGGTTTAAAATAATTGAAGAAATAATGCTATATTTAGGTAAATCTGAGTGTCTCCTCCAGGCAGCTGGTTCTTGCAGGCTCCTTGTGATGGCAGTCGAGGAATAACACAGGTGTAGAGGAAACCCTTTCCAGCCAATAACCTGTGTTATCTGGGAAGGTTCACAGGAAAAAATTCCTTCCCAATATCCCACCTAGCCCTGCCCTCTGGCAGTGGGAGCCATTCCCCGTGTCCTGTCCCTCCATCCCTTGTCCCCAGTCCCTCTCCAGCTCTCCTGGAGCCCCTTCAGGCCCTGCAAGGGGCTCTGAGCTCTCCCTGGAGCCTTCTCCTCTCCAGGTGAGCCCCCCCAGCTCTCCCATCCTGGCTCCAGGGCAGAGGGACCGTGGCTCTTGGAGCAGCTCCGTGGCCTCCTCTGGGCTTTCTCCAGCAGCTCCTTGTCCTCCTTCCATTGGGATCACCCTGCACTCACCCCAGGCCTCTGATGGGGTTTTAATTAAACAACAGGAGTGGCTGGAGGGGAGGAGTGGGTTCCCGGTGAGACACTGCTCCAGCCGCTGCCTGAGCCTGCTGCAGAAACTTTCCCTATTTAAAGGCAGCCCCAGCAAACGCCCCAAAATAACTCTCAACTGGGGAAAGTTTCCAATTTCAGTTTTGTTTTCCTGTCTCATGAAAACCCTGCAATTGCCCAATTGCCCTCCCTCCCCGGGCCGGGCCGGGCCAGCCCTGCCCCACGCCCCCCAGTGGGCACGGGGGTGACCCGGCCGAGCTGGAGGAAGTGCGAGCGGGGCCCGGGGCAGCGCTCGGGGCGAGCCCAGCGCCGCCCCCGCCGGCCCGGCCCCCCGGGAAGGGAGGGGGTCAGCCGGGAAGGGATGACTCGGGAAGGGAAGGGGTCAGCCGGGAAGGGAAGGGAGCAGCTTACCTGCGGCCGGGGCC
>VZSE01010008.1:245723-259981 GCA_013398275.1 Promerops cafer | reverse complement strand
CCCCACTTCCCCAGCCAGGGCCAGCCCTGCCCACTGTCCCCCGCAGGTGACACAGAGAGCTGGGGACAGGCAGGGACCGACCCTTCCCCGCGGGCAGTGCCGGTGGGAAGTGTTGGAATAGGGACGAGCAATGCAAAGCCCAGGATCCAGGGCTAGCAGAGGGAGCTAGGGGTGAGGAGAAGAGTGGGGCACAGACAGATGCACCTGAGCCTCAGGAGTATAGGGAAACAAAATAATTAAGGCATTTTTCTGCTTAAGAAAGCATGGGACCTGCTAAAGGCACTTTTGTTTTCCCTCCTCTAGCAAGAGCAGGGAACAGACAAGCTGGCCAGGGCCAAGGCTGGGGAAAAGCAAGGCTTCAACATAGCTCAGGTAAGGGGAGAGCACAACCCTGCAGCTTCAGGTACACACAAACCCACATGGCTTTGAACACAGGTCACACTTTATTCCAGTGTCTGCTCACCAGCCCTGGCACAGGGACAATGCCAGGAACAGTTACCAAAATAAGTTACATTAGAAATTATTACAAATTAGTGTTTTCTGGCAAAGAACCAGCACCTGGATTAAAATCCCCCCTATTTTAATAACAGGATATCCTAATCCCATGGCAGAGTAACTCCTGGGAAAAGCTGCCTCATTTAATGGCTGTGAAGTGTTTCACACATGGAGTTACTCACAGATAATCCTTGAAGTCATTCACAGAACTAGGAAAGATGATTAAAGAAAACCCCACGCTGCCCAGTGCTTCTGCATGAAGGAAAAAGTGTTTGGCTGATCCATGAAGAGAAATCTCTTCTTGAGAAGCAGCTCCTTGCCCCCAGCTGTGCCAGATGTGCTGCAGGGCCCAGCCTCCCCAGAAGCACAACAGGCACAAAGGAAGTTGTGTCTTGAACTTGTATTTTTAAATGTGGAGAAGGCGGGAGATGGTATCAAAGGTCAAGCATAGCATCTTCTCAAGAGTTCCAGAGCTTGGGCAAATTAAAAACAAATTCAGCATTAAAAATAAGTTGAGATCACTTCTCTCCCACAGCTTGTCTCAGCAAGATTTAGCCACTCACAGCTACAGCTGGGCTGAGTTAAAAAGCTGAAGTGCAGGTCCCATCTCCCCTTTCAGCACAGCAGTTGGATTAAAAAACCATAAATCAAGATTCAGACTCTCCCCACCTTGGTTATCAAATCTCCTTACAACTACATCTGACTCTAAATTCAGAGAGCAGAGGCACTCGTGGCACAAGTGGGCACACAATTAGAAGATCCAGTGCTGTTCTAGCCAAGTAGCCTTGGCCAGAAGAGCTGGGATTTATCAGAGATCTTCCTCTGCTGCACTGGTTTTTATCTCCTTTGCAGCCAGGGCCACCTCTGTGTTCTTCCCTGCCTTCTCCTCTGGCTTCCCCACCTTCTCCTCCAGCTTCTCTAGCACTTCACACCATTTTTCCGAGAGCCTGTCGGTTCCCTTTGGCTCTTCAGGTACCTTTGTGACCTCCTGTGATAGTGGAGCCTTTTCCAACTCGGGTAATTTTCTATCACTCCTCATCTCTTTCTTCTTGTGCTTTCTGCTGTCCTGTGCCACCTTAGCCATGGCCCTGAAGGGCCCCACAATCCAGTTCAGAGGGGTGTTGTGAGTGACATACTCAAAGAGGACATCAAGGGACCTCCGGGCCTCAGCCACACGGTCCTGGCTCCGAGCCAGGCTGGTTCTGGAGAGGTCCTGGAAGGACACGGCCCTGGAAAAAGAGCTGTGGAGCTTGTGGATGTGTCGAGTGGCCTGAGACACAGCTTCCTGGATGCTGCTGGGGAGGCCGTGGATGCTGAGCTTGAGGCTGTGGTAGGCGGGCTGGAGCTGCTGGGTGATGATCCTGAGCATGGCGAGAGTGCGCGGCTCCACCTGCTGGGAGAGAACAGCTCAGTGGGAGGCTCGGGAGGGCCCGGCCCGCGGGGCTGCTCCGAGCACCTGCCGCCGGTACCTCGGGCTGGCACGCAGTCCTGACTTGGTTTCCTTTGGGCTGGGTCAGGCTCCAGTCCACCCACAGCTGATGGAGCTTCTCCTGCCCCTCCAGCAGCTTCTGGCCAACCTCCTGTTTCACAGATTGAATCTGATGGGAAAAATGAGAGGAAAGGTTGTACTGCAAGCACACACAGAGGGGCACAAGTGCTTCCCTGCCAGGGAAGGATCCAAGGTGGCACGGAGCTGGTGCGGGATGGAGGAAGAGCTTCCAGCTGGGTAGCAGGGAAGGCTACAGACAGGAGGAAGAAGGGCAAAGCGTGTTGGTACCAGTTTTATTGCCAGCTGCAGCCGTGAGAGGGTGTCCTGGGTGCGGTGCCTGAAGCCCTGCAGCTTGGCCAGGGAGTGCTGGTAGGCTCGGTGCCGGACCCTGCCCGACAGC
Source organism: Promerops cafer (assembly GCA_013398275.1). NCBI lineage: Eukaryota > Metazoa > Chordata > Aves > Passeriformes > Nectariniidae > Promerops > Promerops cafer. Next base: position 257,597 of record VZSE01010008.1, on the reverse strand, counting down.
GAGCCCAGGCGCACAAAGTAACTCCGCTGCCTCCTCTGCTCCTCCACGGAGGCCACGCCAAACCCCTGCACCGTGGTGGCCAGTTTACCTGGAGGAAACAAGAACAGAGCTGCAGCTGGGCGGGGTGGAAGAGGTTGGATCACCCATCGGAAAACATGAAGGCTGAAGCTTGCTGTGGGAGCAGGAGGCTTGTAGTTGCTCATGTGTTAAAGGCAGGTTAGTCCCTGCTTAATCTTCAGGTAAGCAGACATGATGGAGAGCTTGAAGTGTGAACCCATGTGTTTATTTACTTAGAGGCTGACGGCCAAGGACCAGCCAGCAAATGCTTGAACTCTGTCCCATACCATATGGCAATTTGGTGTTGGCAGCCAGCAACTTGGTGACAAATTCAGAGCTACCTGTCTGCTTCAGAAGCTGAGTCTTCCTGTGTCAGGCGTTCTCTACTCACATGGGAAAGGACTCCCATCTACAAGCGCCAGGTAAGTATTTTCTTACCTAGTTCCTCCTCGGTCATCGGGAGGTAATGATCCACCAGATCTTCTGACATTCCCAGGACAGATTCCACACCTCCAGCCACTGCCTGGCTCACTGCCTTGGCTTTGCTTATGCTGTTGGCCACCACTGAGTTGGTCATCTCCACGCCCTCCTGGAGAGCCTCCCTGCCCTGCTCCAGGGCTGTGTTGATCTTGCTGGTGATGGTGCCATAGGCAGCATCCAGAGCTGTACTGACCGTAGAGGTGACCACAGATTTGGTCTTCTCAACGCTGTCTTGAACAGCCCCTTTGGTCAGGTCCACCGCTTCGGTCACCTTGTTGGCCACCAGGTCCTTGGCACCCTGGGCAGCCCCCACAGCTGCAGTGATGGTGGAAGCAACAGCAGACTTGGTCCTATCAATGCTGTCCTCCACCGTGTGCTTGGTGACATCCACAGCTTTGGTGACCTTGTCCACAGCATCTGTCCCCTTGTTGGTCACCAGCTCTTTGGCACCCTGGGCAGCCTCCACAGCACTGACAATCGTGGAAGCAACTGCAGACTTGGTCAGGTCAACACTGTCCTCCCCCATGTGCTTGGTGACATCCACAGCTTTGGTGACCTTGTCCACAGCATCTGTCCCCTTGTTGGTCACCAGCTCTTTGGCACCCTGGGCAGCCTCCACAGCATTGACAATCGTAGAGGCAACTGCAGACTTGGTCAGGTCAACACTGTCCTCTACAATGTGTTTACTGAGGTCCACTGCCTTGGTCACCTTGTCTGTCACCAGCTCCTTGGCACCCTGGGCAGCCTCCACAGCACTGACAATCGTGGAAGCAACTGCAGACTTGGTAAGGTCAACACTGTCCTCCACCATGTGCTTGGTGACATCCACGGCTTTGGTGACCTTGTCCACAGCATCTGTCACCTTGTTGGTCACCAGGTCCTTGGCTCCCTGGGCAGCCCCCACAGCTGCAGTGATGGTGGAAGTCACAGCAGACTTGGTCCTGTCAACGCTGTCCTCCACAAGGTGCTTACTGAGGTCCACAGCCTCTGTCACCTTGTTGGTCACCAGCTCCTTGGCCCCTTGAGCAGCCTCCACAGCATTGACAATCGTAGAGGCAACTGCAGACTTGGTCCTGTCCACGCTGTCCTCCACCATGTGCTTGGTGACATCCATGGCCTCTGTCACCTTGTTGGTCACCAGCTCCTTGGCACCCTGGGCAGCCTCCACGGCACTACTGACAGTGGAGGTGACCACAGACCTGGTCAGCTTGACACTGTCCCCAACAACGTTTTTAGTGAGGTCCACAGCTTCAGTGACTTTACCAGCCACCGCTTCCTTGGCCTCGCAGGCAGCGTCCATAGCAGATGTCACCTTGGTGGACACCAGCTGCTTGGTGTCCGAAATTACCTGCACCAGGGAGAGGCAGAGAAAGATTTTTTTGTTGTTGTTCCAAAACATGTTTTCCCTCCCTGAAAAAGCTTTTCCACTTGGCTTAGTTGTGCTTGCAGTCTGTGGGAGGGCTGGGGAGGTGAGCACACCTGTACTGACACGGACACGCTCACGCCTGCACGCTGAGGGCACCTCTCTAGCTTCCCCTGCTGCTCAGCTTTATTTATTTCCCCATATTCTTCTGTACCCATAGCAGTTCCATCAAGCCATGGCTTCCACAGGAAAAGCCTTTCCTTACCTTGTCTGCTGGCTGTTGCAGGAAGGGCAAGTTCTCCTCCAGCTGATCCAGACCTTTACAGGCATATTCATTCACAAGGGCAACTGGAAGAGACAACAGGCACCAGTTTATTCTTACTGGGGATGGGTGTTTGACCCTACAATGGCCAGTTCAGGATACACTCATGAAAACAAGCCCCAGAAAAATAAATCACCATTCTGGAGTGGGATGCGTGTGGGCATCTTGTTAAAAGTGAACAAACCCTAAAATTTGGCAGGTTCAAATCATCTCCATTTTGCCTTCCCAGCTTTCTAACAGTAGACTTTAATCCAGTTGCAGTGTAGCACCTGCCCTTGGTGAGTAGGGAATTGGGTTTAAAGGGTTGAGAAGTGTTGGGATAAGCCAGACTGAGCTCTGTCCCAGAGTGACACAGCTCCTACCTGGCACGGTCAGAACTTGCAGTGAGAGCGAGGAGCAGCGAGTTTCTGCTCAGTAACCTAAAGAAATCAAACTCTTTCTCCTGAAAACAGTTTCATTCCCAGGCAGTTCAGTGTCTGGAGGCTTGGTGCTAGAGGAGAAGGTGCTGTGGGAGGTGGGATCACCCTGCAGGCACATGAGTCTCCCCTCCCTGCTGTCCCAAGGGTTCCCCCAGCCCTGCACTTACTCTGTGGCTCGAGCTGGCTCAGGATGGGCTGTGCCCCTCCGACCACGCTGCCCACGGCCACGGCAGCCACGGTCTCGGCCACGCTGCAGACACCACTGAGGCAGGGGTGGGACTCCTTGGTGTGGTTGTAGGCAGAGGAGACCAGGTTGAAGGCAGAATTGAGCAAGGGCAGGCTGGTGACTCGATTGACAGCGCTCTAAACTCAAGAGAAACAGTGACATTAGAGCCCAGCCTGAGCTGGCGTGTGAACACAGCTGTGTGGCTGTCCAGAACGGCCCCAGCAAATCCATCTCCTCATCCTTCTTCAACTCAGAGCTGAGGAGACTCATCCAAAGGCCTCCACCAAGGGAGCAAGCCAGGGTTAAGAAGTCTGAACACTGCTCATGAATTGTAAGTCACACTGGTTTCAGCACCAAACCAGATGTGGAAGTAGGACCTGTACCAGCTCCTGTTTCAGAACTGCTTGCATCCCTTGGCCAGCTCTGAAGTTGTCTCTTGAGCAAAACAATTACCTTCTGTACTGAGGGGGTTTTGATTTGGCCATAACTTCATAGGGCTAATCTTTCTGTGCCCCCAGCCTGGTTTTAGGGTGCTTTCAGGGGTTTACCAGCACATGTCAGTGATTTAACTACTGTGGGTTCCCTGGCACCTACCACAGTCTGCTGCTCCTCAGCCTTCAGCAGGTCTGGGGTTGGGGTCTTCCCTGAGGCCATACTGACTTCAGCTGCAGCTGGAAGGAAAAACAAGAGTACCATGAGCACAATTTCATTGCCCCCAAAGAAATAAAATCCTGCCAAAAGAGGGGAAAAGCAGAGGGCAACAAAGCTGGGATCCATCATTCAGCTGCTCCTGGGAAGGTTCAGATTAGAAATAGGTGAGAACTAGTTTATCTAGTCTTGTGTTTTCTCTGTGGGGTGGGATGACCCTGGCTGGACACCAGGTACCCACCAAAACCACTCCATCACCCCCCTCTTCAGCTGGACAGGGGAGAGAAAATATAACAATATAACCAGTTTGTGAAGGACATGAAAATGCTGTGGAGTTTGCCCTGGAGGATGAGCCAGGTTTCCCAGCTGCAGCATTCCATGGCTACCTGGAGACTTGCCTTCCCATCCTAATGGCCAGCAAGGCAGGAAATCTCACTTCCTCTGAAACCAAGGCTCAGAGACATTCCCATGACATAATGGGATAGAAGAAGTATAAAATGTTGCAATAATCTGAACGGGTATTGGTTCCTCAGCATAAATCTCCTGTGGTATCTGGACACTCCTGTGTTGGTGATAAACCTGGGATTACTCTGAGCCTTACTCAGGCACAGCAGGGATTTCAGCACGTTTGCACTTCAGAGTCTGCTTTTGTCTCCTTTGCCAGTTAATTCCTATTCTTAGATTTGCTATGGCATTTTCCAGTGGAAAACCCTCAAACCAAGATTCCTCCCAAACTGGATTTCCAAGCCACGCACTGCTCCAGGCTCACTGGCAGACTCTTCCCAAAAAAAAACCTTGCCATCTGAGTTGTGGTGGAGCCCATTGTCTTCTTTCTTGTGTTCTTTGCCCTGTACGAAGTTTATTTTGCTGAGAAACAGGAACAGAGAGAGAGAGAGAAGTAGTGAAACCAGCATTTGGGAGCCCTGGACTGGGCTCTGACACTGGCCGGGGACATCTCAGGAGATGACTTGGCAAAACACCAAATATTGCTGCATTAACCACTGAATCAGTCAGAATTCAGTGAGATTTGAGCAGGGCAGGGATGCTGAGTGCCACATGCCTATAACAAAAGCTGTCACACAGGTTGTCACCTCCAGCCTCTCCAGTGAGAAGCTGGGAGCCAGCGCTCCTCTGGGAGCCCTCCCCAGTTTATCTGCACAGCAAAAACAGGCTGGGAGAAGTTGTAAAAAGCTGCTCCAAACAAAGCAAGGTTGAATATGAAATCCAAGTCCCAAAGTCCACGGGGTTTGCTGTCGGTGGCTGTCCCTCAGGGAAGGTTTGCTATTTCTTTGGAGCCAAGCAGGGCTGACTTAGGGGCAAAGCACAGCTCTTTCAACACCATCACAAACAACCCCTTTGCTCAGTTATTTTACTTCTAGACAGGTGGAAAAAGCTCAAACTGTGGAGTTTGACACTGTGGTGGCCTTGGTGTCGGGGCCAGCACAGAGACACTGCAGCAGGAAGAGGGGAGGACTCTTGTTAGAATAATTCAGGAGCAACTCCTTGGCTGATGTAAAAACTGGTGTAAAGTTAGAGCAGCCTCTGAGAACAGGGATCCTGTGTTAATTATGGATGCAGCCTGCCAGGGACAATCCTTCAGCACAGTCATGTTGGAACAAGGTTTGTTCTCCGCTGCGTAGGAGAAATCCACGTTTTGCAATGCCCAGATTTGCAATGTGGGCAGATCTCCACAGCATGGTTTTATTTTCTCTTTCCTTGCAGAAATGCTGAGCAGCCCTTGCTTTGCTTCAGAGATTGCAGGAAAGCCCAGTGCTTGGCAACTCAGGGTCAGGTGGTTCTGAATCCTTTGGAGAAGCCACAGCCAAGCCAGGATGGTTGGGAGTGGAAATCCCAGTGGGCAGAGGAACAGAAACAGCACCACTTTGTTTTGGTTGTGGTTTGCTTCGTATGAAAGTGATGATCAGATGATTTCACACCATTGCTACATCCGAAATATTAGGTCACTGCTGGAGAAAGCTCTTGAAAGAGGTGGTTTCAGAATGATGAAACTTCAGTGCTCTTTTCTAGCATCAAGGTCAAGAGATTTTCTGGGATCAGGAGCTGAACTCCTGACAATGCCCAGCTGGAGGACAGTAAAAGAGCAAGGGCTGGCACCAAACAGCAGGACAGTGGCACCAAACCCACCCAGCTGCTCCCTTTTTCCTGCCTCATCCCTCACAGCCTGGCAGAAGAGCCAGGAACTCCCCTGCTGGGATCAGCACCTCCCTGACTTCTGGCACTGACCAGTTCATGTAAAGCTGGTTCTTTACTGCCCTTGGCTGGAAGGTTTCCCTGTGGGAAGCAGCTCAGCTCCATGAGAGCAGGCTGCTGGTGTGTGGTCCTGTAGGATCTTCACGTTCAGGAAGCTTCTCTCCCATCCAAGGGATTTTACCTTGGGAGACAGACTGAACCACAGCCAGCATGGCTGGTTCAGTGGCTTAACTGGCAATTCCTTAATGACCACTGAGGAAAACAAAGCTAAATTTAGTGCTTTAGATGTGAGCAGGGAGGGCTAATCAGGGCAGAGGAATTCAATTGTGGTTAAAGCACCTATTTACATTCTTTTCGAGATTTGCCACTGATAGCCCGTTCCCAAAAATGCAGAACTGGGTCACGGGATGTCTGTGGGGAATGGGCTGCAAATGCTCTGAGGACAGAATTAGTTTTAGGAGGAAGATCAAATGATTCCCAGCTTCCACCTGAGGAGAGTACTTTGAGGAGGGCTGGCAGAGGTGCCCAGCTCACCTTTCTGGATAAACCAGCAACACTAGGAAACCTCAAAGATCAAAGCCACCCTTGCTGGGCTTCCCCCACACACCTCCAGCAGAAATTAAACACCTCAACCAGTGACCACCACTAGGTCAGTAACTGCTTGGAACAGAGATATTTTAGGAAAAAGGAGAGGAAGTTTTAGTTAAAACAGCTTCTCAGTACTTCCCAATCCTTCCAGGAGGACAGAGCTCTTGGTTTCACCTGGAAGCTGCAACTTGCAGAGCAAGCAGCTCAGCACATTTCTATCTGGAATTTTCAGCAGAACCAGCTTCAGAAACTGAAATCCATCCCAGCCATCCACAGCTCAGGGCAGTTATGACCCCATTTAAAGCCTCATTAGTACTGACAAACGCTAATCCAGTTCATCAAAGCTCGCTCTGGGAGCTGGCAGAGCCCTGCAGGGACAGGGTGCTCCTGACCAAGAGTTCTCTTGTCACTCAGCTCTCGTGCCTCCACCACAGCATCACGAGAAGCAGCCCCGGGCAGGGCTGGCAGCGCTGTCACAGGAAGGGAATGTCCGGCTGGTCACCTGCACCACCTGGCCCCGGAGCACCCATCTTGTCCCCACCATCCCCAAACACAAGGCTGGGCTGTGCACGTGAAGGTGACTGGTGGGAGTCGCCTCCTGCGGACCCCCCCGGCCGGGATCCTCAGCAGACAAGAAGCAGAAAAGAGCTTTTAAACCCCAAAGTGCTCAATCACAGGTCAGCGATCCATGGAGTTACCAAGGAGTCATCTCAAAGCTGGGAAGGAGCCTTTAGGGAAGGGTTTGAATCCCACCATGGTGGGGGTTGGAAAGGACCTTAAGGATCACCTATTTCCACCGGCCAGCCTCTCAGCTGTTACCCGAGGCAGACCCATCATGACACCAGCAAATGTCACCTTTGGCCGCAGAGAGCGAAGCCACCCCCATGCACAGGGACACGGCACGCAGCTCCTGCTCTCGCAGGGTGCTGGAGAGGCCCTGTGGCACACTCAGCAGGGACCTCTGAGCCACAGCTCCTGCAGCCACGGGCAGCGGGGACCGAGCCGGGTCCGCCCCAGCCTCCGCCCGGGCGAGGGCTGCAGGACCCCTGGGAGAGCAGGGGCAGCCCCGGGGGTCACCCCGAGCCCCCCGACAAGTCACAGACCGCCCCCCACCCCCCAGCCCAGCCGTACCTGCCTCCTCCGCGCCCGGCACTGGTGAGACTGGGAGCACTGGGCGTCGGCGCAGTTAAATAGCCCGCAGGGTGATTGGCAGTGCGGGGCTGATGGAATCCGGAGCCGGCCTGGCCAATGGGGAGCGCAGTGGGGTGGGGCCGCAGGTGAGGGGCTGGGGTCCCCTCGGGGCCATGGAGGTGTTGGGAGCTGCTCTTTGTCCCACCAGGAGGGACGGACCTGGCAGGGTGTCCAGGGGGTCTGTCAGAGGGTGTCCATCCCCTGGTGCTTTGGCCCTGGGGTCCTGGAATCGTGGAGTCCCCTGAGTTGGGAGGGGCCCAGAGGGGTCGTTGGTCCAACCCCTGGCCCTGCACAGACACCCCAATAATCCCCTCGTGCCTGGGAGCTGTTCCTGCAAAGAGCTGCTCACGGAGGCCAAGCACTGGAGCTGCTTGGGAACAGGGTGCTGGGACAGGAGCTGAGCCCCTGTTTGTCCCCCAGCTGGGCTGGGGCTGCTCCTTGTGGGGGGTCACAGATGTTGTCACCAAGTCCCAGGGAAGCAGGACATGGCATTTGTGGTGTGAACCATCATCATCATCCTGATGTTTTCTCGGCAAAGCTCCCCCTCCCCACATCGGGGCTGCCCCGAGGGGTCAGATGGGCTCTCCCACCTCAGCCCGTGCCAGGCCCCAGCAGACACCTGGTGATGAAACCTTCTGCTTCTCCTGCTTGCTGGGATTTTCAGGGTAGGACTTGCTTGATGTTTTTATCCTTGCAGAGGGCCCAGCAGTGCAGGACTCCAGGGAGCTCAGGGCTTTTTAACAGCTATAACAACTACTGAAAACTCCAGTTAATGCTTTTCTTTTCCATTTGTGCCTTTTCATCTTCAGCTCTCAAAAACTGGTTTGAAAACATCAATGAAGCTTCCTGTTGTCTGTTTTCAAGATCAGCGGGGGAGGAAACTGAGGCACAGGTAAAAATTATCTGAAATCTTCTAATGCTATTACAGTGATTGAGTCACCTTGTTTTGGGCCACTGGATGCAGGACACCTTGGCTCTGTTTCTGTATTGCCATTCAGGCAGGGGGGGTGCCAATGACTTTTGAAAAATGTGCTGTTAAGCTGACAAAAATGTAGACAATTGTCACTCCTCAGCTTTGGGGTTGGAAGGAATCCTCATCCTGAGGCTGACTTAGCTGGGAGTGCTGGCTGGAAAGGCCTCTGGAGCTCAGGCACTCCTGGAGAGCTGGGCCTGGGGATGGAGATCTCACACAGCCTCTGTGGCTGTTGGACCCACTGGGTCTGGTTATTGCATTAATGGAGAAGCTGTTGCCAATGTCCACTCTGAGCCTCTCCAGCTACAAACTGTGGCTTTTGCCTCTTGTTTGATCACCTGCACTGCTGGAAACAGTCATAGTCACAGGATCCCAGAATGGTCTGGGTGGGAAGGACCTTAAGTTTTTGATGCAGTTCTGAAGTGTTTGATATCTTGTATTAAAACTGAAGCCTACTAGTGGCTTTTAACAATTCTGATGTTTGTAAGGGAAATAAAAGTTGTTCTTGTCTGTCCTGTGAAGAGTTGATGAAAAGATGGTTTTTTTTACAGGAACAGGGAATTAAGAAATGAGTCCTGTTTATTTTGGAGTGTTGGCCTGACATGGCCAGTGCTGCATCCTCAGGTAAAGTGTCAGTGGTCCAGCTGCCAGGTGGTTCATGGGTGTGAAGGGCCCCAGTGGGTCAGTTGTGGTGGGGATGGTGAAAGTCTCATGGGACAGCTTCTATTTCATCCCCTAAGTGTGTGAAACAGCTCTGTCTGCAAGATGCACCTTCATGTGGCTGTGATGGGGCACAGGGGAATGTGAGAAGTGATAACCAGTAATTAACCAGGCAGTGTTTGATATCTAATGTGTGGCTCGGATATTAGGGTAAATATCAGTGCTGGGATTTCCTGCTGGGTGGCAGAACTGCCTGCAGGGTCAGGGCACTGGATTTGGGGGATTGCAGTGTCAGAGCAAAGGTTTGCACAATCGTTCGTTTCTGTGACCCTTGGTGCTGTATGAAGGACACATTTAAATCTGAGATAAAATCATCACCAAGAGGTTTGGTGGGCGTGAGAAGGGTGTGGGAGGAAGTGGAGAAACACGTTTGGGGAAGGGAGAGGAGCTGTGTTGGTTGGAGCACGGGAGCCCTGTGCAGCCCTGAGCAAAGCTGCAGCATCCAGACCCGGGGCAGGATCCTTCAGGTGTGAACCCCACCTGCTGCACCTGTGGGAGCCAGGAGCCCCTGTCCCTCAGCCCTGCTGCTGCTCCACTGCTGTCCTTCAGCTGCCTCCTGCCTCTGCCTGGGGACGAGGCCTCAGCTTCGAGCTTCTCACTTGTCCCGTCCTGGTGGGGTTTGTTGAGTGCAAAACCTGCAGGTGTGTGGGGGTTTGGAGGGTCGGGCCCCTGTGTTGGGAGCCATTCCTTTCCCTGCTCTGTGGTGTGTCACAGCTCAGCATTGTCCCTTTGGGGCCCAGAGGCCACACGTGACACTGGAGCTCCCACTGCAAATGTTCACCTGCTGCAGCGGAAATCATCTTGCTGCTCTCCCAGGGCACTGACTCCATGAGTAACTTGCCACCGTGCCATGGTCACCTTCCTCGTGGTCACCTTCCCTGGGGCAGGCACAGGCACGAGAAGTGATGAGGAGGATGATTCAGGGCTGGGGCATGAGGAGCTTTGGTTCTGTTCCTCGGGTAAGCGAAGCTCAGCCCTTGGGCTTCCAGAGTTGCTCTGCAAGGAATAGGTATTTATGCACATTACAGCATAAATGCCGGTGCCTGTGTCCTGGTTTTGGCTGGGATAGAGTTAATTTTCTTCCCAGTAGCTGGTCCAGGGCTGTGTTTTGGATTTAGCATGGGAATAACATTGATAACAACCGATGTTGTAGCTGTGGCTGAGTTGTGCTTACCCCAAATCAAGGACTTTTCAGTTTCCCAGGCTCTGCCAGCGAGCAGGGGCACAAGGAGCTGGGTGGGAGCATGGCCAGGAGAGCTGAGCTGGAGTGGCCAGAGGGATATTCCATTCCACAGAGCATCCTGCCAGTACAGAAACTGGGGGGGTGGGACCTGTCTGTCACTGCTGTGGGACGAGCTGGGTCAGGGGCAGTGAACGACTGCGTCGGGCAGCTCTGGCAGGGAGGAATTCCTTCCCAAAATCCGAGAACCCTCTCAGGCTGCAGGAAGTGCTGTGGTGGGTTCAGGTTAATCCTCCAAGGGCAAGAAACGACTTTGTGTCAAGGCAGAGCCTTCAGCCCTGGGAGGAAATGAAGCCTGGCCGCTGCAGGCCGCGGGTCAGAGTGCCCCGACACCCCCCAGCCCCCCGGCGCCGAGCCCACCCAGGCCTTGGCTGCCAGCCCGTGATCCGTGGCTGATCCGTGGGATCCATGGCGGCTCCAAGAAAGGAGCGGACGCGGCAGAGGCGCTGCCCTGCGCGTCCTCCGCGGCAGCCGGCGAACCGGGGCGGGCGGGCACCACATCCCGCTGGTTTCTGTGTTCTAGTGCTGAGGGGAGGCTCTGGGGGCGGGGAGGGGAGCACGGGAAACGGGCTTTGCCGGGCTTTGCCGCGGCCTCCCGCCCGTGCCTCGTGTTCCTTTGTCCGCCGGCCCAACCGCCGCCATCCCCGCGTCCCCACCCGGCCTCTCTCCCCCACCAACGCCAACCCTCGGCCTTTCATCCTTCTCTTCTAGCAGACTTCTCTCTGGGGCCTCTTGGCCACGCTTTTCCCCATCCAATGGTTGTTTTAAGCAAATAGCATTTTTAATTTCCTCATAGCACCAGGGGTTTTGGAGATAAACATGCTGCCAGCCCTTTCTGTCGGCTCGTGCGGCCACGCCATGGCCCTGCCGCGCCATTCAGGCCACGTTGTCACCAGTGGGGCCCTGCAGGAGTGCCACAAGTGCCCGTGGAGCTAACGGCCTGGGGAGTTAGAGCCCTCTTGCGGATTATTTGGTTTATTCGGATTATTCTGTTTATTCGAATTCGGTTATTCGGATTATTCGGTTTATTCGCATCATTCGGATTATTCGGTTTATTCGCATCAGGGTAGGGCCTGGAGCCCCCCTGGGGGAACAGGACCCCTCGGGGAAGGGTGGCTCTCATAGCGGGGTCATTGGAGTCTCCTCTCCCGCTGGGGCTCACCAGGTTTTAGGACAATAACCGGTACCGTGCCCACGGCCCGGGGGGTTGAGGGGTGATGGAGCCCTTGGGGATTTGGGGGGTTTCGCCCCCACCATCGCAGCGCAGCGTGGGGGCGCCGGGCCGGGTCACTGGCGCGGGATCCCCGTTGTCGTCCCCGGTTCCAGGGGTGTTTTCCCGGTCCCGTTTCTCCCCCAGGGTCCCCCCCCGGCCCCGGGAGGCGGCGGCGGCCCCGCCCCGCCCGCGCGTTCCCGCCAGCGGCGGCCAATGGGCGCGC